>CM076577.1:564980639-565173079 GCA_034641835.2 Pinus albicaulis | reverse complement strand
TGATGATATGGGTCTAGACAGCAATGTTGAGTTGCCATTGGCCAACTTGGATCTCAATGCGTCAGTGCTAGAGCCTGTCACATTTGATGATGGAGTAGAGGCGTCATCTTCCACACCAACAGATGCAGAGATGACAGAGGAGGAGGATGCAACAGAGCCTGAGGAGAGCAGTGGTGAGCATGATGATCGAGATGAGGATAGTGATGCTAATTATGATGATGAGGATTGATGACTCATTGACTCTGACTCATTGAGGCTTCAGTCTTGTAGTCTTGTAGACTGTAGTTTTTTTGTATTTTCTATTTCTATTTGCCATTAGCAGTGTACTTATGTAACACATTTTCATTTTGATTCTGACATGACTTAATGAGAAAAATACAGTATCTTACTATCTTGTCTTTCTGAGTAAATTTGACAATTGTATGATGTATCAATGTATCATGTATGAGTATCTATGATCTTAAATCTATGTTTGAATCAACGAATTTGTATGAATTTGTGTAAAAAATATCTAATTTTTAATATATATATATATATATATATATATATATATATATATATATCGTATCCCAGAGTATCCTGTTCCGGGGGTCACTGTATCCCAAATTCGATTCTCGAGTCCCTGTATCCTCGTATCCCCGTATCAGGTGACTTGGATTTTGATGTATATATCTAGCAAACTCTCTGATGGTTATTATTGAATCCCTTTCCGAGATCCTATTTTAAATAATTTTTTAATACGACCCCTGTCACAATTTTGATGCATATACTTAAAACATCTGCAACATGTAATTTTCAACATTTATAACAATTATAATTTTTCAAAAAAATAATATAATTATAATTAAAAAATAAAATCATTTTGTATCTAATCCTTTTATACTAAAACAAAACTCAACTTACTATGCATTAATAAAAAACCAATTCAAATAACACATGCATATTTTTCATGCAAAAACTTTAGACTCCCATTTGTGGAACTTTCCCAAAGCCTTATCAAAAGCCTACTTATATGCGATGCATGTAAAACTTTCTTGATCTCTTACTATTTGCTATACACTATATTTACAATAATATAATTGTAATTAAAAAATAAGATCATTTTGTATTCAATCCTCCTTGTGGTAAAGCAAAACTCAACTTACCATTAATGCAAAACCAATTAAGGATTTATGAAATTTTCTTGAAACTCTGCAACTCTGACGATTACCTAACCCTAGCTTCCATTGTCGTTGCTGAGGGCTTCTGCGGGCTCTGTCCCTGCAGCTGGCTTCCCTCTGCACTCCACAGGGCGCTCTCTGAGTGAGCTTGCCATGGAGTCGGCGGTCAACAAGGTTGGCTCTTCTTTCAAAGAGCAGGTGGTGGGCTCCTCTCACGCCCCTGGCTCTTCATTCTTTACTCGCCTTACTGCCTTTTCAACTGGTCCAAGGTCGGATCAGGCTAACAGCAATAGACCACAGCACCATGCAAAAGACAAACCCTCTAAGCGCATGGGCTCTGACATGGAAGGACTACAAAATGCAGGAGCTACTGTAGAAGTCTCCACCTCTCCCAGGAACCCAGAGAGCTCCAGATTGGGGATCACAAAAATGGACCAGGACAAAGTACAAACAGCAAAAGCTTGTCACCCGAAGGCGGCAAAAATTCCAGAGATAATCATACAAGAACCAGATATAGAGGCATATAGAGATTATATGAAAGAACATGCAGTTATTTGTAAGTTTATGGGGATTTGGCCCTCAGAAAGAGCTCTGAAAGGATGGATACAGGTAAAATGGAACCCAAAAGGGGCCATAGAACTGCAGCTTGGTTCGAAGGGCTTTTTTACTGTGGTGTTCGCCCTACTGGAAGACAAGGATCGCATTTGTGAGGGAGGGCCATACTTTTTCAACTCTGTTGGCCTTTACATGACATTTTGGAAGGAAAACTTCATGCCTGAACAAGAAGATTTCACTAGAGTCCCGGTCTAGATCAGATTATACTCTTCCAACGGACTACTGGGCACCATCGGTGCTTCAAGCTATTGGTAACAACCTAGGGGAATACATCAAAATGTCAGAAGGTACTCGAAATGGCCACTACATCTCATATGCTAGAATATGCGCCTACATAGATGTTTCAGGAGCTCTGCCCAAAGCCATTAGTCTGAACTTCAGAGATGAAATATGGATTCAACTGGTGGATTATGAGCACATCCCTTTCCGATGTAGGAAATGCCACGAACACGGACACCTCTTTCGAGACTTCCCACAGAACAAGCCACCACCAAAAGAGGACAACGGAAGCCAGAGATGACCAAGGCTTCACCAAAGTTTCTCATAAAAATAAGCAAGCGAGAAGGAACACAGCGGGAAAGGAAGCACCCAAACATACCACGCATAACAAATACGAAATCCTCACATCTACAACATTGGAGAAGGGACAGCCAAGCAATAGTGCAGAACAAAATTCAGAAAAGCACAAAGACCTGGACACAGACATGGAAAACACCACTAACCTAGTTTCTCAGGAACAGGTCACTCTGGAGGAATCTGATATCAACTACACACAGGATCCACCTACTTCGGAGGACAAGGCTTTAGAGGAAATACTAGTAGGAATGGATCTGCAAAAATTATCAAGGGAATGGACCTCCAAAGGTTTTGAAGATATCCCAGAGGACCAGCTCAAAAAGATTGAACAGGCATACAATCTTCAACAGACTTTCCAAAAGCAAAGAGAAAATCAAAACAAAGGTGGGAAGAATCCAGCTGGAGGCGTCAAGGCGAACCTCAAGGTCAATACTCAAATAACCAAGGCTCAACAAAAGAGAAAAGGACGAAAATCAGCAAGTCAACACATAGCCGAACTAGGATTAACCCTCATTAACGTTGGCAAGGTAAAGGCTCTCACTTTCACTCCAAATATTTTATCATGAATTGTACAACATGGAACATTAGGGGACTTAATAGCCCTTCAAAATGAAGGATTCTTAAATCAAAAGTAATATCTGGGAAAGCTGACATTCTTTTACTGCAAGAGACAAAAACGGTCTTGCTGATATGAGAAGCATACAGAAGACCTGCTTTAGAAAACAATATAGCCATATGGCCATTGCTGCTCAAGGCACGGTAGGAGGTATTGCCACCTTCTAGAAGGACTCCAGGTTTCTTTTTTTAGATTCTTTTACTTCCCGGCATGCCCTAACGACCATTCTTCAGGTCATAGGAACTAAAGAGAAACTTTGTATCACAAATGTTTATGGTCCCCATTCAGTTAAAGAGAGACTTGCTTGGATCACTCAACTGAAACTCTACCTCCAATCCTTCAACTACAAGTTGAATATTCTAGCAGGGGACTTCAATATGATTCTGAATCTGGAGGAGAAGAGGGGAGTTCTCCGTCGCCTGGACTTGGACTCCAATGCTTTCCAAAGTTTAATTGATGATCTAAATTTCATAGACACCCACAAAAAACAAGGGCCATACTTGGAACAATCGGAGAAGGGGGGAGCGCCAGAGTGCCTCTAGATTGGATAGATTTCTTCTCTCTGAAGAGCTTTACCTATCCTCTCTGGAAACAGAGGCTTCCATTGCTCCGCAGGTGGGATCTGATCATTGGCCGGTTGTGCTTTCATTTCAGATTTCCTTAAAACCCAAAAATGCTCCCTTAAGATTTGAAGCCTTCTGGTTGTCCCACCCAGACTTTCATGACAAGATAAAAGAATGGTGGTCTTCAGATCTTCCCCCTCAAAATAACAAGATGAAAAGTTTCCATCAAAAACTCAAGTTTGTAAAACAAGAGTTAAAAAAGTGGAATAAAGACACCTTTGGGAACATAACCATTGAGAAAAAGGTTATAGAGAACAAACTAAAGGTTCTCCAACAAGCTATCATTCAGAATGGTTTAACCGAGGAAACAAAACAAATGGAATCGGAGCTTCAGCAAGAGTGGGACCTAAGGGCTACTCAAGAAGAGATTCTATGGAGACAGAAGTCACGTATCCAGTGGCTCAAAGAGGGTGAGCGCAATACCTCCTCCTTCCACAAATCAATGATTAAGCACAGGAAGGTTAATAGAATCCTTAATCTCATGAATGAACAGGAGCAAATGTTGGACACTCACCAGCAAATTGAGGAAGAGCTTCATAGGCATTTCTCAAGCATCCTTCAGGAAAGTAATTACAATAATGATGACCATATCAGAAAAATTACAAATCACATTCCTTCAATCTTAACCAAGGAACACAATCAGATGATGTTAAAAAAGATAACTATGGAGGAGTTGGAAGAGGCAGTTCAAGCCATGCCGAATGGAAAAACTCCAGGTCCTGATGGATTCACCATCGACTTCTACAAGGCTTTCTGGGATACTATTAAGGATTCGGTTTATAATTTGGTGGAAGAATCTCGGGTGAAGAAATCAATTTGCCCTTCTCTCAATGCCACCTCCCTGACTCTCATCCCCAAATCGGACAGAGCCAACACCCTGGATCATTTTAGACCCATTGCCCTCTGTAATGTAATCTATAAGATCATTTCCAAAATTCTTGCCAATCAGTTAAAGCCTCTTCCGCCACTCCTTATCTCAACAAATCAAACAGGCTATGTTAAAGGAAGGCAAACAATGGACATCATCATTTTGTCTCAAGAGATCATTCACACTCTCAAAGATCAAGGAAAACCGGGGATGTTGATCCAGTTGGACATGTCCAAGGCCTTTGATAAAATTAATTGGAAATATATCTGCCAGATGCTTGTAGCATTTGGATTCAATAAAGAGATCAGAGCATGGATCATGGCCCTAGTCTCTGGGGCCTTTTTCTCCATTCTTCTCAATGGCTCTCCCACTGCTATCATTAATCCCTCTCGCAGCATAAGACAGGGAGACCCCCTTTCTCCCTTCCTTTTTATCATTTTGGCGGAGGGATTAGGCAGATCCTTCTCAGCAGCCTCGACCAATGGCCTGATCTCTGGTCTCAAGCTTTATCCACAGCGTCCACCTTCAACCCATCAACAATTCGTCTATGACACTCTCCTTATGGATTGCCCAACACTCAGGGAAGCCTTAGCCATTAAAAAAATCCTCGATGACTTTTCGTTAGCTTCGGGTTTGGATGTCAACCATTCAAAATCTAAAATCTTCTTCTTAAATACCCCAACAGCCATCCAATTGCATATTGCTTGAGTCATGGGTTTTCAAAGAAGCTCTTTCCCTTCCAAATATCTGGGCGTTCCCCTTACTGATAAGCCCCTTGCCTTTTCAAACTGGGAATCTCTCATCTCCAAACTCCAAAAGAAGATTTCAAGCTGGACCTTCAGAGCTCTTAATCTTGCTGGGAGATTAATCCTTGTCAAGTCAGTCCTCCAAGCCATGCCCATCTATCTTTTCTTGGCTATTGCAGCTCCGAAATCGATATCCAGCCAAATCAGAACAATCCAAAGGGACTTCCTCTGGAAAGGCAAAGCCATCAAAGGCAGATGGGCTCTGGTAGCTTGGGACCAGGTGTGCTCTCCAAAGCATGCAAGGGGTCTTGGTCTCAGAGACCCTGATCTCCTCGAACAGGCCATGGGAGCTAAAACTTGGTGGAGATGGTTGACAAACTCCTCAACCAATTGGGCTCTCCTTTGGAAGGCTAAATATGCTCCCACGACTCCATGGGAATCACTCATTAGGCTCTCTGGAAATCGCAAAGGATCACCTATGTGGAATAAAGCCTGGGAAAATAGACTGATAATTCAACAGCATATTTTCTGGGAAATAGGCAATGGTCAGCATGCACTTTTTTGGGATGATGCGTGGGAGCAGAGCCCAAGATTGGATAAAGAGACCTACAGACCGCTAAAAGAGTATGGAGGAGCAAAACAAAAGAAAAGTTAGAGACTACTGGAAGAATGACAACACTACAGATTGGAGAGAATGGGAGAATCTCAGTGACATCCTCCAAGTCCATCTCCATCATTCTATTCACCCCCTAATGCAAGAGCTTAGTCAGAGGCAGATTCAAAAGGAGGAAGGCCCTGACATTCTTCGATGGGGAGCAAATACGACAAAAACCTTCAACATTAAAGAAGCTTACAACCTTTTACAAAACCCGACCTCTATTCAAGCGGATATTAAATGGAAAAGATTGTGGAATAGGAGGCACTGGCCAAAGATCAACCTCTTCATTTGGTTAATGACGCACAAGAAAACTCTTACATGGGACAACCTTCAAAGAAAAGGTTTTCAGGGCCCCTCGGTTTGCATTCTTTGCCTTTCGGATTCTGAATCGATAAACCATCTTTTCAACACTTGCCCTTTTGCCTCTAATATATGGTCATGGTTCCTCTTAGTCTTCAAAACCTCGGACCGTGCTATTCACTCCATCCATACTACCCTGGAAAATTGGAGCTCTGCTTTCTCCAGCCAACCTCTTGTCAATTTGGCTTGGAATCTGCTCCCAGGCATCATTTGCTAGGCAATCTGGAAGGAGTGTAACTCTCGGATCTTCAGAAATGTGGCTTCCTCAGAAGAACAAAGCATCTTCAGCATTAAGATCATCATGAGGGAATCGGCCTCAATAGCAAAGCTCCTTGATGCCCCTAAGCCGCCTTCGGTGGCTGAAAGAAGGATTCTGACCCTCCTAGATCTTCCCATTCCTAGCAGTGCTTTCTCTCCCTTCTCTGCCTCAATTACACCCTCGCCTCTGAACGTCTAGTATCCTCCTGATCCACCTCTCCTCAAGTTAAACTATGACGGGGCCTCCAAAAACAATCCGGACTTGGCCGGCTTTGGAGGAGTGTTTCGCAACGCTCAGGGTATCATCATGTGGATCTATTATGGCAATTTAGGTCACAACACCAATAATGTGGCTGAGTTTCAGGCTTGGCTAAAGGTCTTGACATAGCCAAGCAGAATAACTTCTAGCCTCTCTTGGTTGAGGGAGACTCTAATATCGCTACACAAGCTTGCAGAAAACTCCAGCACGGGAGAAAGGTGGAAAAAATCTCAACTGGCTGACGCATCAACAGACTCCTCTAGCGGATCAATGACAATATAAAAGTGGCAAAAGGGATCTCTTTCCATGCGGTCAGGAGAGGCTAATAGCCTGGCCAATTACCTAGCCAACCAGGGGGTCATCACGCATGAACGGCTCATGTCCAAGAATTGGACCTCCCTCAAGCACATCGACATAAAGGATAAATGTAATGAAATAAGTATGAATGATCTACTCAAGGTTGGCGTCCTTTCCCGGCCGCTGAATCATGCCATCCACAATGATCATGTACAGAATTAAGGGTCCCGCGTGTGATCTCACTAAGGGGAGATCTAGGCTCAGATCGGGATGGACTACCAACCTGCTACCTGCAATGAATACACATGATCCTATTAACCGGACTACCATGCATCATCGTCCTGGGAAGACGACTTGTTTGCAATCGCCTCACCCTATTTATCTCCCCCTCCGAAAGCATTATTCTCATTCCGCCGTTGTCTGGCAAAGAATTTCCCCCTTCTCCTCTGTTCTGTTATCCTCTAACTCCCCGCAGAAGCTCTGTCTCGTTCATCTCAAGGCACCCGCCATGGCTCCTCGCCGCAGACACCCCCCTCCTCGTCCCCCTCGTCGCAGCCGCTCTTCCCAGTGGGAAAATCCCGCCAGACAACCTATGACTCGGGCAGAGACCCTGGCCAGAAACACGGCTCGTCATTTTAGGGAGGTCACCCCAGCACCTATGCAGGATTTCTTGAACGGTCTGGAAGCGGAAGTTGTGGCCCGGCGGCGGGCCACCCTGACGGAAACGGTTGACGAAGAATTTCACTAGATCCCGGACCCTGGTCTGACCCGTAACAGAGAGAATCTCTTCACAAGAGCAGTCGACCTTCACTGGAATACCAAGACCCTCCTCTCTCTTGCTCTGCAGGAACAAAACAAAATTAGCCAGAATTTGGAAAAGAAGATTCAGTCCCTCTCGCAGAAGTTTGAGACCTTCGTCCATATGGTTCATCACCTACGCTTTGTGGAAAGCTCTTCACCGCACTATGAGCTCTTGAAAAACAGATCCAAGCTGCACCAGAGTGCGAGCATCAAAGCAGAGGCTGGCCCTTGGAAGCCCCCTCCTCAGGACGCGGGTCCTTTTCAGCGCTCCCTCACAGAATGGATGGCTGGCACCCCTGAGCGGCCGATTAACATTGATGAGTATGACAATGACGAGGAAGACACCATGGCTCCACCAGGGCTGTAACTCTTGTTGTTTTTCTTTTTATATGCAGTCTTTTCCCCTGTATGGTCGATTTGAGCCTGAGAGCTCGTTTTTGGTAATTTTGAGCCTACGCGCTCAGATTTTGTTTATGACAGTGTTTTTGAACTCCCCACCCAGCTTCTCTTTCCCTGTATACCCTTTCCCTGGGTGCGAGATCATTCTCGTAATTTGCAGATCTATAGACTGCAGCCAAAATGACTCATTTTTGTAACTCTTTTTTATCAATTAATGTGAATAGTCCCTCCGAAATTTACAAAAAAAAATTGCAAAACCAATTAAGTAATACATGCATTTTTTTAAGCATACTAAAACTTTCAATACTGATATAATAAGTGTTGGGATTTGATGAATAAAATGTCTATTAGAGTAAATTTTATTTATAAATATTATTTAAAAAATAATTAATTTAATTTTAGTGTTGGGATTTGATGAATAAAATGTCTATTAGAGTAAATTTTATTTATAAATATTATTTAAAAAATAATTAAAACTAAATTGGTGTCGAAATTTTATGAATAAAATTTTAAATCATATTTTGGTTCATCAAGCTCCATCAATATTTATAATTACACATCTAAATAATGGTGACAACCAGAACCTCACAAAAAACCTCTATTGTCCTATAATAAAGGGGTTAGTTTCTTTCAAACAAAGTATAAATCATGATCACAATGAATGTAGAGCAAGGTAACAAACCCGAAGAATTAGTAGCTGAGTGTCCCCGTCCCTCATAAAGCCTCGGTGGATATAACGAATATTTCCGTAGGCGAACACCATTTTATGCTCCCTCGAGCATTCCTTGAGATACAGGCTAATTCTTTTAAACGCAAATTCAAACTCTGCATTTATTCTGCTTCGAGAACACGATACAAAGAACGAATTCTCAGAAGTTTGGCAGCCCATATGCAGATTTATTCCCTCAAAAGATGACATTTGTCTAGATTTAGGCCCCGATGTAGTGTCGTTCTTCCTAGTTCTTGGTATTGTGTTTTTTTGTATAGTCTTCGGCTGGGCTACATTACTGTAGTTCTGCGTAGATTTTGACCCAGAAATGCTGTCTTTCTGCATAGACGGTGTACCCGGTAGAGTACAGTTCTGCGCACATTTTGGCCCCGCCATTAAATCTTTCCGTGTAGGCTTCGTCTCTGGTAAAGTAAGGGTTTGCATTCTAATGTCTTTCTGAGGAGCTTTCATCCCAGAAACTGTGTCATTCTGCATAGACTTTAACCCAGGCATAATTTCTTTCTGCAGAGCTTTTGTCTCATAAATAATGTCTTTCTGCCTACACTTCTGCGTATGTTCTGGCCCCGCCATTAAATCTTTCGGTGTAGGCTCCGTCTCTGGTAAAGTAAGGTTTTGCATTCTAATATGTTTCTGAGCTTTCATCCCATAAACATTATCATTCTGCATAGACTTTAACCCAGACATAATGCATCTCTGCGGATCTTTTGTCTCAGAAATAGTGCCTTTCTGCATAGATTTTAGATTAGTTAGATTACAACACTGCTGATCTTTCAACTCAGCTATAATTTCTTCCTTCAAAGGTTTCGGCTCCGGCACATTATGGTCCTTAATAGATTTTGCCTGAGATATAGTCTCCCCCTCAGATTTTGACTGAGATGCAATTGAGTTTTGCATCAATTTTGGCCCAGCCAATGCTCTGTCGTTACACACAGATTTTGGATTCGACAGACTGTTGTGCTGCAAAAGACGGACTACAAGAGGAGCAGACCAAAAAATGAGAAGACCAGCCTTTGCAAGATTGTGAAGATCCGAAGCTGATTCTGAACTTTTAATCTCAACGATAGCCCTCAATTTGGCCTCTGAACCATGCAAAGAACTGCTTGAAGTACTAGTCAGCAATTTGCAAGCACATACACATCCCTTCTCCACAGTTTTCTCTAGAAAGTCTACCAAAAAGTGCTCATTGGGTATAAATGGTATCTCTGAAACCTCAATCGTCCTAATATCAGCCATGTTAATGAAACTGGTAATGAATAAACTGCAAAGAGAATAAATTCACCCTATCAGGATTGCAGTCTTAAAATATTGAGAGTTTTAGCATGAGAATCCTTTGCTGCCCCAGTCCGATCATCTTTCAATAGGAAATCCACGATTTGAATTTTTGCATTAAGAAAACCTGCAACTTAAAACTGAGAAAATTTTCTACTTACAAAGCCGGTCCAAATTTTCAGACCCTGTGACGCAACACCCCTTGTAATCCCTCCGACGAAACACCTACAACGTGTTAGCGATCCAGAACTGCAACACTAATACTATGGGTGGATTGATAAAATGCAGGCAGGTGAATCAGAGTAGACAGGAGATCGATAATATGGAGGCAGGTGAACCAGAGAATACAGTACGCCTATACTGCGTACGTACATGACTATTGCTACAACCACTGCAAAGAATCTCATGTGATCTGTCAACTTGATGATTGTTTTTTTGTGCTTTTCCGTGCAATTATTGCATAAAGAAAATTTAACATAGCGTCTAATGTGTTATGCTCGACAACCTGCCCCCAGCTTTAAGTACATTCGTGCTTGTGAATATCATGTGTGAATGCAGTGTACATTGTGATTTGATCTGGATGAGATCGATTCCAAACCCGCTGTCGTTGTACTTTAGTCCTGTAGACCCAGGAAAACATAAAGTAATCACTGTGATCCCAAACCTCAACTGCTACGAATTCCCGGCCCAGCTAGACAAAAAAGTTGCCACTGGCCAGAAAGTTGAGGAATCTCGTAAAGAAGAGAAAACCATCCTGATAAAAAGTTTCCACTGGCAAGAAAGTTGAGGAATCTCATGAAGAAGAGAAAACCATCCTGATAGATCATTCTTTCTTTCAAAACACACATAATCAAAATGACAAGGACGAGAAATCTTTCCATTGGTTACCTCAGAGAAAGTAATTGACATGAGTTGATAGATTATTCTTTATTTCAAAACACACAGAATCAAAAGGACGAGAAATCTTTCCATTGGTTACCTTAGACATGAGTGGAACCCTGTGACCTTGACAATTATTTTTGTCACTGTTAGAAAGAAAGAAACATACTTTTTATTTTTATTTGGTCTATTTGGTCTCTTGTGCAGGAATTTTTTTAGCAGTGAAGTTCCGTTAAAATTAATTAATTTAATAATTAAAAGTAATTTAGATTCCGATGGTGAATTTAATAAAGTAAGAGACATAGGAATTTCTTAGTCGTGAAGTTTGGTTAAAATTAATTCATTTAATAATTAAAAGTAATTTAGATTAAGACGGGTTAAAATTAATTCATTTAATAATTAAAAGTAATTTAGATTCCGATGGTGAATTTAATAAAGTGAGAAATAAGAATTTGTGAATGCTTTATTTTCATATAAATAAAGTCAGATATAGATGTTTATTTGGTTTTGGTATAAATAAAGTGACTGATATAGATGTTTATTTGGTTTTTGGTGCTAAAAATTTCTTAGTACTGAAGTTTGGCTAAAACTAATTAATTTAATAATTAAAAGTAATTTAGATTTGGATGGTGAATTTAATAAAGTGAGAGATAGATATTTGTGAATGTTTTATATTTGTATAAATAAAGTCATTGATATAGATGTTTATTTGGTATCTTGTGTGCTGAATTAGTTAATTAAAAGTAATTTAGTTAATAAGGGCTACATAGTAGCTAGTGCTTGCTACTTAGTTTAAATGTATTTAAATTAAAATAAAAATATTAAATTCATGTTAATGTTAACCTTTAGAATTGGGTCAATTTATATTGGTAAATTGAGATATACGGTTTTGTAATTCAGCATTTTCACTCTAGAGAATCCAATTACAAGTTTCTCTTACCTTTAAAATCTATCAAAAAAAAAAAAAGTGAAAAAAGAGTACGAAATGCCAAAAATAATGTGATCATAGAGTAAAAGACAATAGAAGAAATCATTCAAATGGAAAGGCAATATATAAAGTAAATAACCTTAACCTTTTATAAAGTAAGTTAAGCGATTGAAAAAATCAATTTTTTTCATTTTCAATAAAATATAGTTTTGCCTTGATTTATAATTTTTCAAAATTCCAATATATTGGTTTTTGTTTTTCCACATTATATAGGTATTGCTTTGATTTATATATTTTTTTCAAAATTTTATTTTAAATATAAGCCAAAACATTTTAAGACACTTTTATAATAAAAATTAGAATAAATAAATAAAATTGTCCACCATATAAATTTTATTTATAACATTAAAACTTCATTAAATTTTCTACTAACCCCAAAAGGCACCTATAATCTGAAAATTGGTACAAACAAGCACGTCTCTTCGTTAATAGTTATGAAATTTTGAAGAAACAATTAATAATTTAGTTAATAAACTTTTGTTTTTGTCTGGCAAAATGTAAAAAATATATATATATATATTAAAAAATAAAATAAAATCAATAAAAAAATTTAATTAAATATAACTTTTATTTATAACACTAAAGCTTCATTAAATTTTCTCCTAAACCCAAAAGGTACCTGTAATCCCAAAATTGGTACAAACAAGCATGCCTCTCCATAGTATTGTTAATAGTTATGAGGTTTTGAAAAAACAATTAATAATTTAGTTAATGAACTTTTGTTTCTATCTCTGGAAGTTCCAAGTCGCACAATGAAAAAATAAATATTAAAAAAAAAAATCAATAATTTTTTTTTAAATATATTAGGACAAACTTTCACAGGGACTTTCAAATGCTAAATTTTTTTTTAATTAAATATATTATGATAAACTTTCACAACTTTGGTGCTTTTAAATGCTAAAATTTCTTTTCTTTTTCGAATAAATTGCTTGCCAACTTAGAATGGTCTAAAACTTAAAAATTCATTAATGTTGGTTTGGTGTGGCTTAGAATCTAACATTAAATATAAAATCTTTTTTAGGTATGATGTTCATGTTTGTACAAAAAATTATTGAATATAGGATATGATATGATATGATATGATATATTTTAATAACGTCCATGAAACCTAACGGTCTAAGGGACCCACATTCCACCTCACACTTCACACAAGACATCACATTTTCAAGTTTCCCTCTAGAGCAGTTCTTTTGCTGTGAATTTTGATCAAGAAATTCACAGTTTTGTGAAGCCTTGCTCCCTCGAAAAGCTACTCAAATTGTCCACCTTTAAATCACTTTCAAACTGATTACGAATATCCTCATATGCCGGACATTCCATGATAAAGTGCCATTCAGTTTCAACTTCTCCTAACCTGCAAAAGTTACAAATTCTTTCTTCCCATTCTTCCTTGGGAGTTATCCATCTACATGTCTCGCACCTAAGATGGTGAGATCCGGTCCTCAGTTGTGCTATTCAAATTTTAGCCTTTACCATGATTGTCGCACTCAAATAAGTCTTTTCTTCATGCGATTGTGATGGGTTAAAGTTTTTGACATATGTCGTTTTTTTTTTGCCAACCTATTTTTCCCACATTGCTGTCCTGAATTTTTCAACCATCCAATTTATTATCTCCTCTTTAGCATTAGGACAATCTTGCCAATTAATTCCCCATTTTCTCATCCATTTGTCATTTAGTTTCCTCCATATTTTCTTCCTGCGCTTTAGATCCTCCGTGTAAATCAACTTGGGCCAACGTTGTGCCTCCATGTTTTCCACCTTTTTTAGATAGCTTAACAAACGAATGATTGTTGAAGCCTCCAACGGAAACTTTCTAGCCTCAGCTAGCAGGATCTCATATGGGACTGTTGCCTTGACTTTGAGGTTACTAATGATTAAGTGCTTTTGAATTCTTCTATTTGTCTCCACTTGTGATTTGACATGCTGCTGCCCCAATTTTCACATCCATATAAGACAACTAAGGTAACCAACACTCCAAATAGAGTTTTCTTGGTTCCCCAGTCCCACAATTCTACTTCCCTGAATTTGTTCTGGAGAAGATAAGAATCTCTCTACCCCCCTTGGATCCTTTTAGTTATGCATGTCTCCCAACTAAGCCTATTGTGAAAAACAATTCCTAGGTACTTGTACTCTTCCACTATAACCAGAGGTTTTTCCTCAAATATGAAGCTAGCCTATTGCTTTTTTTGGTTTCAAAGAGAAGATCATGACTTTGGTTATACTGGTGTTTGCTTGCATCTTGACTTCCAAAAAGAAAAGCTATAGTTCTTTCAAATGCTTTCTCAAACCATGTGCAAATTTTTCCATTAAGATAAGATCATCAGTGTATAGGAGTAGCTTCACAACATACCCTACTAGTTGAATACCCTCTCCACTGGTGTTGTTTAGCCATTCTTTTAACTTATCAATATATAAACCAAATAGAGTGGGGGAAAGGGGGCACCCCTGCTTGACCCCAATGTCACTACCAAAGAATTTCGAGAAGCCCTCTTTAGTTCTGATTTTAGCACTAACTTTCTCTTACAGTTTGTGGACAACAGCTCTATATTCATTTGGGATTCCAAGCTCTTCCATTATTTTCCAAAGCTTATCCCTAAGAATAGTGTCAAAAGCATTTATTAAATCAACAAAGCAACAAAAAGTTTCCCCACCCTTAATGTCCCATACTTTTTCAATGACATGCCTAAGTGTGATGCAATGATCAATTGTAGAATGCCTTCACCTAAAACCGGCCTGTCATTTTGCTCTTTTACCCTCTTTTTCTGCCCAACTACTGATTCTACGCTCCATCATGCTCCCAAAAAATTTTCCAAGAAGAGGATTGACTATAATAGTGCGATAATTAGAGGGGTTATTGATGTCTCCACATTTGTAAAGAGGGATAACGATACTTGTTGTCCATTCCACTGGAAAATTGTCTTTTGTGATGTTTTTGAAGATCCTTTTGATGATTGGGGCCAAGATATCCACACCCCATTTTAAGAATTATGCCTGTAACCCGTCAATGTCTTGGGCTTTACCACTCACTAAATTTTTTATACCTCGCATGACATCCTCCACTGAAAATAATACGGTTGTGGAGTTGATTATGGGGGGGGGCTACTTTTCTCTTGACTTCTCTCGTAAAGAAGCTTTGCATATTCCACCCAATGAGTCGCTGAGATATTATTATCTATTTGCTTCCTATTTCGTTGCAATTCTTGCCAAAATATTTTGGGGTTGTGCTTTCCCAAAGAGATTAAATCCTTTCTTCTCGTAGTCACATAAATTTATTTTATTGTTTTAACCAATTTTTTATACTTTTTCTTGCTTTCACTATATGCCTCCTTCTCCTTAAGGGATCTTTTAGCTGCGTTTCACTCTTCATCAAACCAAGGATTCGTTGGAAAGGTGTTTGAGACCCTCTTCTTAGGTCGATACCTTTTGCACGCCTTTAAGGCTTTGTGGATTAGAGGGATCAGCATGTTGTTGCCCATGCATTCTATTTCTGCAATGTCTTCCTTGTTTTTTGTGTTGATTTTTTCCCACTGAAAGTGTTTCTCTAAAGCAGCAACAAATAGCTCTTGATTTTCTTGATTTATGACGATTCTTCCCTTTGCATGCACTTTCTTATGACCTTGTTGGGTCTGCCCTTCCTGTATCCCACTTGAGTGTATGCCTAACTTAATACAAAGAGGCATATGGTCAAAATTCATCTCTATAGGACACGCCTCAATATTGAACTCTAACAGCTTGCATATAAGACCCTGAGAGAATATTACATAGTCCACCACAATTTGACCATTGTATGTTTTACACGTGATGCCACCGGATGTTGGCCACGCTTTCATTCCATTGCAGATTACCATGTCATGGAGGTTACATAAGCTTAACAACTTAGCTCTAAAGTGTGACACACTCTCATTCTCATCTTTAGAAGTCCTTTTCCATGTGTGCCCTTCGTTCTCCTCTAACCAAAGAGAATTGTTGTCCCAATTCCCCTCACTTCCCCACTGAATACACTGGTCGTTTGTTGTCCTAACATTAAAGTCGCCGATTAGCACTATACCTCCTAGACTCTTGAAAGAAACAATATCACTTTTAAAGCAGCATAAGGGTCTTCTTTATCCAAATTTTTCCTCTTGTAGAACTTTAAGTTTTTTGGGGCGAAGTAACATGCAACTAAACTGAATGTTACTTTGTTGTATGTTGTCTTTAACCATATAAATTGCTTATTTGGATCCTCTTTTTCTACTTTCACTATTCCATTCCACATTTCTCTTATTAGAATGGTGATCCCTCCATGCCCTTTCCCTCTGATAGTCTCTTTGTTCCACACTGAAATTTTATTGTATCCTTCAAATTATGGAACCCTGCACCCATCAAGCTCGTGGGTTTCTGTAAGGATAATAATGTCTTTCCCTTCTGCTATGGGCCCCAACCCTGATCCTCTTCTCCATGAATAACCTCTGCAGTTCCAACTCACCGTGTCTAGATACTCCCGGGGAGCCCCGAATCCTTATTTTTGATATTTTAAGCACTCGTTGACTTGGGATTTCCATTTTTCAGCCACTCCCATTTTGCCGCATCTCTGGCTGATTTCACTTTCTCCCATTCCTTCCTTCACTCATCTTGCTACTCAGGTGTCAAGTCATCGTCTAGGTAAATATGAGTTCCTTTAAGTAGCCCTCTATTCTTTAGGATATCCATCTTGTCTTATATAATTCTTAGTGCGACTTTGACATGTCTATCCTTTCCATTTTCTATCTTCCTACCAATCCTATTTGCTTGCTGAATATACCCTGTCCAGTTCAACTTGTCCCCAAGAAAATCCCTTGCTAACATATTTGTTCTTTCTTTTTCTCCATAGTATTTCAAGCCTTTGATGATGACATTTGTTGCCTTGTCTTGCCTATCTTTTTCTTCTTTTATTTGCCTCTTGATTTGACTCTCCATATATTCTTTTTGCTCAACCACTGGTTCCTTTACCACTTGAGCCCAAGTTTTAACTTCTTCTATTTTTTGCTTTAATTTGACTTCTCTCATTTCCATGTTTGTAATTGTTGATTGAAATTCTTCCATCTTACTTGTTTTTCTATTTTTCCATGCCCCCATGTCTTTTTCTTTTGTTGTCTTTGTTTGTTCTAACTCTTGTTTTGGCGTGATCAACTCTTGTCGCCCTCTTTCCATATTGTTTTGTAAGCTTATTACTTGCTCTTTGAGGACCTTGTTTTCTCTTTCAAGTTTCTGACTAACTTCCAAATTTTTTTTTACCTTAACCACTTCATGCTGCCCCTATAACTCAATATACTCAATTGTCTTTTTCATGCTCATGAGCTCATTTACATAGAGCTCTGATGATCACAACAACGGTGTGGTTGTGGGGTTGTATGTAGCCTTATTGATCTTCTCTTTGCTTGTTATTTTTTTTTGCTTCGACCTAGGTTTCTTTTTTTTTTGTTACAACCTCTTTGTTCTTGCTAAAATCCCCATTTTGGTCTTCCTGCTCTGCTGCTAATAAAAGCATTTTGGTTGTGAGGTTTGTATTATTTTTAACTGTGGTTGGTAAGATCCAAGTGATTTTTTTTCTCAGTGACTGTCTCATCTTTTTTTCTTGCTTGCGCTGTAAAATCCCTTTGTACTACTTTACATTTACAAAGATTAGTCTTTCATTTATTCCAAATGCATTGGCTTGAGAAAAATTTGGGAGATAAGCATTCCAGATCTCACTTATGTTCTCTGCACTAGTTTTGGAATAAATATCCCTATCGCCCCCTGAGATTTGGAGATTGGGATTCCAAGATTTGCATCCGATTTCCTCCAGAAGTCTCCTTAGTACTGAACTCAGTATTTGCCTTTGGTAACTGTCTGTTACATCCCACCTATTTGAAGTGTTTCTTCTTAGCTCATTGTTTATTGGGTATTTATTTTCCACCAAAACCGACATTTTTCTGCACTGGGTCCCCCTTTCCCCTTATCATGTTATCTTAACATTTTAAGTTATGAGAGGTTTAACAGAGTTTTAATGGAGGCAGGTTTGAAAGGTTTTTGTTTTTGTTTTCTTGCTTGACACCCCAGCAATGCACATAAACAAATAAATTAACAAAAAAAGATGTGGGTCCGAAACACCTGTGGGCACTAGTCTGGTTGTTCCTTCGCAGTTCTCTCTTTCACTAGTCTCTGTGGGTCTCGCTGTCGTTGTTCCCTCTTTGTGCTGCTAACTGTTCCCACTGCCCACTGTTCACTTCCCACTGTCCGTTGTTCCCTTCTCACTGTTCTCGGGCTTCTCACTATCGCTCATTGTTCCCGTTGTCCGTTGTTCCTATCGATGTCGCTCACTGTTCCCACAACACTCACGACACACCCTCACAGCACTCACATGCCACATACTCATTTAGAAACTCGAGGCATCCGACTATAAGAACTTCAAAATCAAAACCGATAACATTACAAACAAATGTTAATTAAAAAGATTACAATAAGTAAATAAGTAAATAAATAAAAATCTTAAAATTTTACTTTATAATATTGAAATATATTTGAAAGATTTGACCAAACTAATACATGGTCACCAAAAAAAACTCATTGTGTTATACTTGTGGGGAAGGCATAATAAAGTGAGTGATAGGTATTTGTAAATATTTATTATATCTTGCCTATTAATTGACATGAGTGGAACCGTTCCACCTTGACAATATTTTTTGTCACTATCAAAAAGGAACAAACCTTTAATTTATAGATGTTTATTTGGTACCGTGCTGTAAAAATTTTAGTAATGCACTTTGGCTAAAATAAATTAATTTAATACTTAAAAGTAATTTAGATTAAGTTGGTGAATTTAATAAAGTGAGTGATAGGTATTTGTGAATATTTATTATACTTGCCTATTAATTGACATGAGTGGAACTATGTGACCTCACAATTAATTTTTGCCACTGTCATAAAGGAACAAAACTTTAATTTGGTCACGGGTGGTGTGAATTTCTTAGTAGCTAAGTTTGGCTAAAACTAATTATTTTAATAATTAAAAATAATTTAAATTTGGAAAGTGAATTTAATAAAGTGAGGGATAGGTATTTGTGAATGTTTTATTTTCATATTAATAAAGTTATATAGATATTTATTTGGTCCCTGATGAACTTTTAGTAGTGAAATTTGGCTAAAATATATTAATATACTAATTAAAAGTAATTTAGATTAGGATGGTGAATTTAATAAAGTGAGCGATAGGTATTTGTGAATATTTACTATACTTGCCTTTACATTAGTGGAACCCCATGACCTTGACAATTAATTTTTGTCACTATCAAAAAGGAACAAACCTTTAAATTGGTCACTTGTGGTGGAAGTTTCTTAGTAGTGAAGTTTGCCTAAAATAAATTAATTTAATAATTAAAGTAATTTAGATTTGGATAGTGAATTTAATAAAGTGAGGGATAGGTATTTGTGAATGCTTTATTTTCCTATAAATAAAGTCAATGATAAAGATGTTTATTTGGTACGTGGAGATGTTTATTTGTTACTTGGTGCGGGGAATTTTTTAGTAGTGAACTTTGGTTAAAATAAATTAATTTAATAATTAAAAGTAATTTAGATTAGGATGGTGAATTTAATAAATAGAGTGATAGGTTTTTGTGAATATTTATTATACTTGCTAATTGACATGATTGAAACCCAGTGAACTTGACAATTAATTTTTGTCATTATAAAAGAACAAACCTTTAATTTGGTCACCAGTGGGGTGAATTTCTTAGTAGTGAAGTTTGGGTAAAGTTAATTAATTTAATAATTGAAAGTAATTTAAATTTGGTTAGTGAATTTAATAAAGTGAGGGATAGATATTTGTGAATGCTTTATTTTAGTATAAATAAAGTCACTGATATAGATGTTTATTTGGTCCGTGGTGCAGATAATTTTTTAGTAGTGAACTTTGGCTAAAATAAATTAATTTAATAATTAAAAGTAATTTAGACTAGGATGGTGAATTTAATAAAGTGAGTGATAGGTATTTGTGAATATTTATTATACCTGCATATTAATTGACATGAGTGGAACCCTATGACCTTGACAATTATTTTTTGTCACTATCAGAAAGGAACAAATGTTTAATTTGGTCACTGGTGTCGGGAATTTCTTAATAGTGAAATTTGGCTAAAATTAATTAATTTAATAATTAAAATTAGCTTAGATTTGGATAGTAGCCCACTGGGTGTAGCTCAATTGGCGATCGCCTTGTTATGAAGTCATCTGTAAAGCAAGAGAATCAAATTTTAAATCCGCGTGGGTTAAACCAACCAAAAACAAAAACAAAACATTGGATAGTGAATTTAATAAAGTGAGGGATAAGTAAAATGGTCACTCGTGACTAGAAGTAATTTCTAAATAAATTCTGTATAAATTGAGTGATACTAAAATAAATTAATTTAATAATTAAAAGTAATTTATATTAGGATGATGAATTTAAAAAAGTGATGGATAGGTATTTGTGAATAATTTTTAGTGGTGAAGTTTGGCTACAATAAATTATATGTTTATTTGGTGAAGTTTGGCTAAAATAAATTAATGTAATAATTAAAAGTAATTTATAGTAGGATGGTGAATTTAAAAAAGTGATTAATAGGTATTTGTTAATATTTTTTAGCGGTGAAGTTTGGATAAAATTAATTATTTTAATAATTAAAAGTAATTTATATTAGGGTGGTGAATTTAATAAAGTGAGTGATAGGTACTTGTGAATATTTATTATGGCAGGTTATATTGTATTATTTTATAGTCAAAATGCTTTGACTTTCAATTATTGTTAAAAAATTTAAAAATATTTTTAGAAAACATAACTATTAAACTGAATATTTTGAAAAATAAAAATAATTTTTGAAATTATGAAAATTTCATTTCTAAGTGTGTCAAACTCATGTTTCAGTTTTAATTAATATGCAACTTTTGAAAATAACTTTATATATAGATTCACTTTTATATATAATATTAACATATAATCTAGAAAAAACATTAAAATTATTATGTCACTACTTAAATAAAATATTTCTTAGTTAACGGGAAATCTTTAACAGCATCTCTTTTAAGTCTTACTATTAAAACTCCAATTCTATTGCAACAACAACAACAACAAAATTCAACACACATTTGTGATTTTCTATCACTTTTTATATCAATATAAAGATATTTTTGAAAATGCAATTAAGTTCTTCCTCTAAACTCTTGATACATTTGAGTCACTTACTACATTAATACAACTTTTTTAGATAGATGATCAACATTTGAATTGAATTATATATATATATATATATATATATGAAAAAAGTTATAAATATTTTTCTATTGTTTTTTCATAAAAAATATAAATTGCCTAAAACTTAACTATTCCTTTACTAACAACATATTTCAAAATAATACAATGCATTGATAGAAAAAACAATGCCCTCCCCATTATAAATTTTGATAGCTCTTTGGTACGCTCCTAAGTCAACATGTGTTTTCATAATTAATTATGTGTTCCTTTAATATTATATAATGTGGGCAACTTGTGTAGGATTCATATAAGGCCTTGAAATATCAAGTTGTCAAATAATGCAAGGTAAAGACTTATAAGCATTTGTATATGCATTAGTTATTTAAGAACATAGACAACAAACAAAAGCCAATTCACGTCATTTGTTGTGTACATTTTTGCTATAAATGGTTTTAATGCAAAATAGAAATTTCATTGTTTTAACTAAACACTTACTCAATATTAACCTTGTGAATTCAACTATAAAACTATCTCTATTTAAAAACTTTAACAATTTTTTTTTTTTTAATATTTTAAAGTAGAAACCTAAATTCAAAAGTTGAAGAAGATCTAAACTATTATAATGTCGCTTACAAAATAAAACCTTGTAAATCATAAGTTTTGATAATTAAAAAAATTTAAGATATTTATGCATGGACATGAGGGGAATTTTTATACTTTTGCTATCAATTACTTTTTTGCATAAGAGGCAGGTACTAAGTAACAACGCTGCATATTATACTTGTTTTGGTATTAATAAAGTCACTGAAATTGCTTTGTGATTTTTTGAGTTTATTTAATTGTGTTTTTTGGATTTATTTTTTCAAAACATTATTAATAGTTAATTGTTGTTGTTTTTTTTTAAATAAACATTTGTATTATTTTTCAAATAAAAGATTACATGATAATGTTGAATATTTTAAATAGGTGGATTGTTAAGGAAGTAGTATGTTTTTTAGAAAAATATTTGTATTATTTTTCAAATAAAATATTACATGATAATGTTGAATATTTTAAATATGTGAGTTGTTAAGGAAGTAGTAATAGTTAATTGTTTGTTTTTTAAATATATATTTGTATTATTTTTCAAATAAAATATTATCTCATAATGTTAAATATTTTAAATAGGTCAATTGTTGAGGAAGTCTAATCATATGTAAAAACATATTTTTGGAAAAAATGTAGAAGACAAAATATTGCCACGACAGTGAAAATACAAAATACATATGTCGAAATTAGGGCGTTCAAGGCATTGATAAAATGACAAGAAACCAATGACTAATAAACTAAAACCATAGCAAGAGGAAATTAGTTAGGAAGAGGGATCTGAATTAATTGCAACAACATGAATAGGCTCTTTGTTGCTACTCTATGAGTAGCCAGTAGCACAAGGAATAGCAATGTGCTCCAATCGATGATTAACGTCTGACATGTGTCAATGCAAGTTCTCATGGATAGGAGGAGGTCCTCTCGATTTCCATGTCTACCAATAAAAATTTCCCAGCAAATACTTCATGTGTCAATAAAGGCCCATTAGATATATATATTGATTATATCGTCCATGTGTGTGACCTGTATTGAGCGCCCAATCTACCATATAATCCAGTTCCTCCGTGTCCAAGAGACACACACTACATCAATGATCATGACCCCATATGCCATATCTACTAGTACCTTCGTCTCCGAGAGAAGATGCCACTAATTGATTATTTCTTGTCGAGCTTGTGAGAGTTCTACCTAAAGAGGAGGTGGGGTGATATCCCTAAATATTACTGTGAAACCATCAACTTTAAGTTTAGTCAATGTAGTAAAATTTATTATTTATTTGATTTAGATTATTTAAATTAGATTGAGTTAGTTTTAGTTTTGGATGGAAAAATAATTTACCTATCTATATCAAATTTCATAAGGTAAATATAAAAAAAGATTTTATATTATTAAAAAATATGTCTATGTTATTTTGTTACTTTAAAAATATTAAAACATTTTTTAATTATTTTATCATATTAATAATAATAGTTTAGTTAGTTTTAGTTTTGTTTTTTTTTTTAGGAAAGAAAAAACTCTGGCTTATATAATGTGCCAGTTCATATTTAAACCTTGCAAACTATCATCGTAACATAAACTGTTATACATGAGATATTAGTTCAAAAAATTGATAATAAACCTTCCTGCCTTCGACTGATCTATCATATTCTTTGTAGTTCCCAGCCGAAAACTTCAATTGACAAAGCAAACAAATAGATTACTGCTTATGGTGCCTCAGTCAGTCTCCCCACACTGTACGTTGTCAACTAAAAACATTAATTGGCCCATATCTCTTCACACTTACCCAATCGGAGCCATCCAACGCAGAAAAGAGTTATCTTTTTTTTTTAAACCGAACACTTCAAAAAAAAATTCACTAGGACATAGGAGTGCTCCTGTAACTCTCCAAAACCTTTCCAAGTAGGAATACTACTGTAACTCTGTACTCCTAGACATAGATATTTAAAACATAAACAAAAATAAGTGAAAGAAGTCAAAAAAAGTCAAAATAAATTCACCGAACTGACTGCTCCATGCTCATCTGAGTCTGTCAACTCATAATTCATAACCCCAAATATCCTGATCAGACCTTTCTTTGATAACATGTCTGCATGTGAGTTCTTTTCCCTGAAAATGTGCTGGAAGTATATTGAGGAGAAAGAGTCCCTTAAAACTTTGATTCGCTCCATCCATGTAACCAGTTGTCCTGGATCTAGAGAGGAACCCTTCATGAGATGTTCAATCAGAACCTTAGAGTCTCCAGACACCCACAGGTTATCAATGCTCAGATGAGACGCAAACCAAAGAAGACCCCATAATGCCAGAACTTCAGCCCTCATGCTAGTCCCAATACCTCTAAACTAGTATATCTTATAATGATATTGTGGCGAGATCTTCAGCCAGGCTCCACACCCACACCTGGACTGCTGTGAAGCACCATCGAAAAACCCAGCCGAGTACTGGATTTCAATTGGCCTCATACGCTTAGAAAGATCGACCTAAGGCCTCAGTGTCGATTTATGTTCCTCCCACTGATGGATAATTTTCCGAGCAATGTCCTCAAGGTTGCTTCTGACTGCATAAAAAATCCATTTGTTTCTGTTATTCCAAATGAACCAGCAATACAATGTTGGAATTATTCTGTAATTATAAATTTTCATTTGTCCCCAGCGAATGAACTCTTCAGTGCTCTCCGGGAGCGGGTTTTCAATTTTGAAAAAAGCACTTAAAACCTGTAAAACATTTTTTGCAAAAGAGCACTTATAAAAGATATGAAAATTATCTTCACCATCATCCATACAATGTCTGCAAATACCTGGTCCCTCCATGCCTTTCCTCATCAGGTTATCCCAAATTTGTTTTTTTTCTAAGCACGAACCAAAGAAAAAATTTCATTTTAAGTTGGGCATTATTATCCCAAATCCCTTTATAAATTTTGTATTCGTTCACCTGCAGATTTTGAGTAAGAAGTTTTGTATATATGTCATCAACC
This sequence comes from Pinus albicaulis, assembly GCA_034641835.2. Classification (NCBI taxonomy): domain Eukaryota; kingdom Viridiplantae; phylum Streptophyta; class Pinopsida; order Pinales; family Pinaceae; genus Pinus; species Pinus albicaulis. Next base: position 565,148,192 of record CM076577.1, on the reverse strand, counting down.
ACCAGTGCTCCATTCTCCATCGGCCCATTCCATGCCACTCTGTCTCCACCCCGAGTCCACAGTAGTCCTCTACTAATCAGATCCCTCGTATAGTTATTGCAGTCACTAATCAGATGCTCCAGAATCTGGAGCAGTTCCGCCGATAGCCAAATCAAGATTCCACGGACCTGCTCCTTTAATATTTGACACATGTAAAAGAAACCCTTCCCATTTAAATGTTCTATTAGCTGGCTGCTGCAATGATAAAGGCCCGGTCCTCCCCAAAGGCTCGTGTGTCCAATAAGAATCTTGTCGCCATCCCCAAACCTCCACTTTAGGAATTTTGTGAAAATAGACCACAAGTGCTTAAAGCCAATCCATATAGTGGATTCCCACCTTGTTTTCCTCCATCCCATCTGATATAAATCTTCCAAAATTTTGTCCTTTAGATACTTAAACCTTATGATCTCACTCCAAATTCCCTCTAACATTAAACCCTTCCACATCGATTTCATAAGAAGGGCCCTTCTAAAAGTCTCCTGATTCTTCAGTCCCCATCCGCCACATTCCTTTGGCTTCAATATCTTATCCCAACTTTCCAAATGGTACTTTCCCTTCATTTCTCCACCATTCCATAGAAATTTCATCATGACCTTTCTGATTCCAGTCAGTATCGTCTTGGGGATGATGTAGATATGTGCCCAGTACACTATCAACTGTTGTAATACTAGCTAGATCAAAATAAATCTACCCCCTTTTGATAGCCATCTAGTTGTCCAAAACCTTATCCTTTTTTTTTTGCTTTTTCAACCATCCATTGCCAATCCTTAGTGGTATAATTATTTGGTTTCAAGTTAAATCCCAAGTATTTAAACCCAAAACTTATTGGTTCATGAGAAAAATCAAATAATGCACCAATCTCCGTAATCAAATCAAGGTTCACAACATCCCCACCATCCTCATAATAGATGCATGATTTCCTAAAATTAGCCATCATACTAGTGGCTACACCAAATCTGGAGAAAATGTAATGAAAGGCTATCCAAACATATCTGATAATCAAGCCAAACAGTAAGACATCATCAACAAAAAAATTATGACTGATCTCCCTAATATTTGATAGCCTTAAACCTCTAATATGACCCAGAGATACCCCCCTTATAATTCTAGTACTCAAAATATACATGACTAGAATGAAGAGCAACGGGGATAGTGCACATCCTTGTCTTAGTCCGCACTCGGGCTTGAAGAAACTAGAAGCAGCACCATTTACAATAATTGCCACGAAATAATTTGTCATGCATCCCATGATCCACTGAACCAAAACCCTGTCAAGTCCTATCTTATATAATATCATTCTGAGGGTCCCTCAGTCAACCCGGTCGTATGCCATACTAAGGTCGATTTTCATGACCATAGCATTCATTTTCTTCATATGAATAGAGTGAATTGTTTCTTGCGTTGTAGCCACTGCATCATGGATGCTCCGGTCTTTCAGAAACCTAGACTGCTTGGGCAATATGAAACATGACATAACCTTCTTAAGTCTCTCCGCTATAGTTTTCGATATAATTTTATATAATGTATTGCATAGAGAAATAGGTCGAAAATCATTTAAAGACTTAGCTTCTGGCTTCTTAGGAATTAAGACAATAAAATTAGAGTTCATGGCACCATTGATCTTCTCGGTTTTTCTAACTTCATTCACCATGTCTGTTATAAGAGGCACAAAATAGTCAGCACAATGGAGAAAAAAATCTGGGGTCCAGCCATCTGGCCCCGGACTTTTATCCACCGCTAAGTATTTCATCACTGAAATAACCTCCACATCCGAGATTGACCTGTAGAAATCCGACACCTTACTCTCATCAAACATCCGATGGATTTCCTCCAACGCCCACATATGATCATTATAACAAACCATCTCCCGAGCCTTGAACAGAGCCTCGAAATGACGGACAACCACTACCTGAATATCCTCAGTAGAATTATAAATGGAACCATTTTCCTCAATCTTCCATATATAATTGGAGTTCCTTCTCCCATTCGCAAAAGCGTGGACATATCTGATGTTTTTATCTCCTTCTGCAAGCCAAACCACCCTGCTCTTCAGCGTCCATGACTGCTATTCTATAAGGATAATTTCCCTTTTCTCCCTCTCCACCTACTTTATTTTGTCCCATATATCAACTTCTGGGCACTCCTCTTACAGACCTTTCATTAAACGAGCAGTTTCCACCTCAAATGCTTCTAAGCGAGCTTTCAGATCCATCTTTTTACTCGTTTCCCATTTCTTTACCTCCTTTTTTAATCCCCTCAGCATGACCATGAGGTGATCCATAGCCGAAGATGTCACATCTCTAGGGTTTATTCTAAGGTACTCCATCACAAGATTGTTGAAACTCGAATCCCCCAACCACACCCTGTTAAACTTAAAAGGGACGTCGCCAACAAGCTTGGAAAAGTTCCATCCCAATATAATGGGCCAATGATCAGAGAAAACAACGTCACCTATAGTGGAGGTCCACTTCCCCATTTTAGACAACAAGTGAGAATTTACAGAGAAGCGGTCAATTTGTTTGCATATGGAATCACTACCCATTCTACCATTAGACCATGTAGGCCCCAACACCTTCATCTTTAAATCGCAGAGATTTTTTTATTTGAATAAATGCCTTAGAAAGTCCGCCGATGGATCATCTCGCCCATAAATACCCCAAATCTCACCTGTATTAAACATGGCATTGTAATCCCCCGCCATAATCAAGTTTGAAAGAGATGGAATCCCACAGGAGTCCATTTTCCGCCAGAAGGGAGTTGTTTCCTGATATGGAGCATATAGGTTTATGATGTGAAGCATGTGCTTAAATCCTCGAAAGTGCCCTGAGAGAATAATTCCCCGAAAAAAACCATATGCCTTAAAATATCCGACAGCCGGATTCCACAGAACCACCTCCCCTCTGGATAAACTCATGGCAGCCCGAGCCGCAATGTTCCAATCTGGGAACATTGAACAGAAACAAGCAACCGATCTATCAGCGTTATGCATAGATTCTTGCACACATATAACGACAGGATTACAATTTAAAAAAAAAAAACTCTTCATAGACAGAAACTTCGCCCTACCCCCCAGCCCCCTAATATTAATAGATACTAAATGGATCATTTATCAGGTTGTGAGGGCTTCAACGCTCTAAGAACCCTGTTAAGTGCCATAGTGACTGGGATATCCTTGAAATTTCCTTCCCCCAGACCAACATCTCAACCCCCCATGGACAAAGACCGCTTCTTCACCCTCGACCTTCCCTTTCCCCGCCTAATGTAACATTTGCACGAGCAAAAGGGAAAAGAAGTACTGGGGGAGTAGTCAGCCTTCCTGAGTCAACTGGCATGGTGCACAATTGCGTGTCAGGATGCAGAAGAAGTAGTTCAATATCACTGTCCACCATATTCCTTGGTGACAGGGAAGGTCCAGGAGAAACTGGTGAGCAATTTCCTACTTCCGCCGATGGAGACTCACTGCATAGATTTATACTGTGTGGTGTCGGGATCATAGAAGAGATCAGAGTCTGGGTAGTCGCTGAGGCAGGTTGCAAGTGCTCCGATAAAGCACTCGATTTATTTGGACAATGCAATCTAGTAACCCCCCCCAATGCCGGAGCCTGACAACCATCAGTCGGAATTTCATCATTAACAAGTATACTGTGGGTAGTCATGTTCATTGGAGAGTTCAGAGTCTGGGTGTCTGTTGAGGAGGGTTGCAAGATTTCCGATAAAGCACCCGACTTAGGTGAGCAATGTAAGTCAGAGACCCCCCCAAAACAGGAACTCGACACCCATTTGCAGAAATGAAGACATCCCTGGGCACCCAGGATTGACACCCAAACCTCGAGCATCACTACTCCCCCTCCCTCGACAAACAGAACCCGAAGGCAAAACATGTGAGCAATTTGACTTACCCGGTATAGTGGATGTAGAAAATGGTGGATCATGTTGCACGAAGTCGCGGTGAAGAGTCCTTGGCTTTCAGAGATCTTTCGCCATGACATTCCTCTAGTCTGGCTTCCACTTCAGACAGGATCTCATAAGATGTCCAGTCTACTTGCACAAGTAGCATTTAAAGGGAAAATTCCAGTAATCAAGTTTTTTCCAGAAAACCTTACCATCCCATTCCGGGTCAATGTCCTCCGAAAGCCCCCCGCATAAGAAATCTCCACTAGGACCCAAGCTACTCTCTTATAAAAAATTCCTGTACATTTTGGGTCCACAAATTTACAGGATCCAATACTATTTCCAATGGATAGTAAAACAGTTAGCGTCCAAAATTGGATAGGAAGTCCCGACATCAACACCCACACCATATGCGAACACGGAGCATTATCCACCGAATGGAAATCCATTGTCCATCTGAACAACGGGAGAAAGGATCTACCGTGAACCCAAGTCCTCAACAAGATCTCTGACATATATTCCTCTTTCAGAAAATGAAAAACAAACCATCCATGTGCTAGTTTGCTGGTCCGAGGCTCATATCCAATGATTTTGTTCCAAGTGGTCATAAGCCAATCTTGAAGATCCACCGAGCTCAGGCTCGCATAATTCCACTTCCCCACAACAGCTCGAGATAGGAGTCCCTCCACCATTTCTCCCATAACGTCGCTACCAAAGCTCAAAAGCCTTCTTGTCCCAACAGTTTTATAAGGTTTTTGCTGTTGAGAATTCACAAGTTTCCTCAGTGGAATAAATGGGCACTTCCCCTCTGCCCCTATCCCATACCCATTCGTTTGCACTGAAAAGAGCCCAGTCGGCTCAACCCTCTGTTCAATGAAACCAGTGTCGGCGTTAGAGGAGGATGGAAAATGATTAGTCTGCTTTCCAAGAAAGGTGGTCGATAAGGCCTCTGCCTCCGTCAGCTCTATGGCATGCACAAACTCGTCATCCAAGAGGACCGTCTTGGGCTCCTCGAAGTCGCCACCTATCATATCGAAACCTGATGCTTTCATAACCTAATAAAATATCCGTAATCGTCAACGTAAATGTAAGGGACCCAAAGTACAAATTACAACCCAACCAAAACAGTGGGGCAGGAACCCAAACGGTTCATCCACCCCTCCGGACAATGAGTTGCAATCCTCCGCCTCTTCAATGTCAAAAAAGGCCAGAGAAATCCCCATGCAATTGTCGGAAGGACAATTACGACGATACGCCAAATCAACCACTCTCCTCAACCCTCTCGAAATCTCGTGCCCCGAAAATTTTGAAAATCACGATCCCATAAAAAATTTCTCCCGAAAAAACCAGGAAGAGTGTACCAAACACACCCACACTAGATTCTACAGTGTTGATTGAAAACTTAAACCTGAGCACAACAACAGCAAATCAAGTTCCCTATGTTCCACCACCTATCTCACATTAGAAACTTCATGCTCCGAAATGGTTTGTATATAATCCAAGAGTGGATACCTCCCTTAGTTTCCTACACTTGTGAATCTGACACCTTTACCTCCTCCGAGCAGTAGAAAAAATTTGATCCATTACAACACCCATACATTGGAAACCAAGGCTCATAAAACCTCGCAAATATAATATACATTATCCGCAACCATCGCCATGCAAATAAAACAGCTTAAGACACCTGCTAGAACCTCAGTTCATTCTATATAGCTATTAAAAGAATCCCAGTGCCAGTGTCAACTATGTCTCTATGTTGTGCTTGTGACTCACTGTGCCTATGAAAGAATTCTTATCAGACTCCAAATGACCCTCAGTAGCTCAACAAACTTGTGTTAAAACCATTCCCGTCCTGAGCTAGCTAAGCAACATCTGATTCAACTCTATGAACAACGATTTGGCATACACCCTCTGTTAAAATACCACAACCAAACATATATTTACCTTAGGGGGCAGACTCGTTGAACCACTTCTTGCAATCATAGACAAAGCAGAAAGCCTGCATGCAAGTCACCGCAAGAAGTATCGCTACAGCTACCAAAGAAAGGAATTTCTGCAGAGTGCCTTGGATGAGAAATTCTTTTGAAAAAAAAATTGGACGAGCTAAGCAGCATCTGATTCAACTCTATGAACAACGATTTGGCATACACCCTCTGTTAAAAGACCACAACCAAACATATCTTTACCTTAGGGGCCAGACTCGTTGAACCACTTCTTGCAATCATAGATAGAGCAGAAAGCCTGCAAGCAAGTCACCACCAAAAGTATCACTGCAGCTACCAGAGAAAGGAAACATTCAACAAATGTGGCAGGGAGCCTCATAATAGTTATAATATCTTCTGTCCCTTGGGAAACTTAATTGGCGATTGAAGTAATGTGAGTCCAAAGAAAACTGAGAGATCTAAGGTTTAAATCCCCCGGTTGTAACCCAGTTTACGGACAGGAGAACAAGCCATAGACCTCAAAGGTTTACTAGTAGTTATTTGAAAAGTGAGATGTTGGGTTCCTCTAGAATAAAAAATAAAATAATTATAATATCTTTTTAAAAATAAAAATTAAACAAATGAGATATGAATATACCCATTTTATTTTAGATTTTATTATTAATTATATTTTTTATAATAATAATATTTATTTATTAAATAAATACATTTTAAAGTTAATTTTCTTAATTGATATTTTACAAAATAATATGAGTTATAAATTATTATTTGTTTTAGGCATACTATTTGGGAAATGAGACGAGAGATAAAATAATTGGTTATCAATTATTTTCTAAAAATGAGTCGAGGTTCAAGAAATAGGTTATAAAGGATGAGAGTGCTTCTTGTAGTGGAAAAACTGGTCAATAATATAACAAAATGGTTGATTAGAGCTTATAGGTATATGCACAAAACTGACAAGAACATGCTACAAAAGTATAGAGTTGTCCGAGAAGTGGGAAAACCAACCAAGAGAATAGCAACATGATTGAATAGAGTTCTAAACAGTTTGAACAAAACAACAAAGAAAAAGAACCTAAGATTCATGAGGATAAGGAGATGCCCACATCTATGGGATGATCAACATCCTTGTACTAAAATGATGTTTTGGGGGTTTCAGGTGAGCCCATTTCTAGTTGAGCAAGACAACCCTTAACATTCATTAACGATAGATTCAATTCATCTGGAGCTTGTCCAAAATATTGTCTTGTGCATTCCTTGTGTCCACCAACACTTTCCCTAAAAAAGTATTCAAGTGAAAATACAATTCCATGGTATACAGGTAGTGGCTTTGCATGCCTTTAGTGTTTCCAATGTCAAGAATATAGGGAGCAAGACCATCCAAAACCTTTGAATCCATAATTCATTATACTTCATGACAAACTTCATTCTTCGAAACATTAATCTTTGATTGAATCTAAAGGGGGCATGAAAGTGACGCACAAAATCCTCAACACAGAACTGAGCCCTCAAGCGACCAACACAATGTCTACCTCCACCACCCCAACAACTACAAATGCATGGGCAAGTCATAGTTGTCGACGAAGGTAAGAGACATGCTGGACTTAGAAGCCTTAGGGTCGAGGGATGGACAAAATGAAACCCAAAAAAGAGATTGATACCTTTTGGGAAGATGAATGGAGAGTTTGAAATAACTAATGAATGCATCTTACTCACAAATGAGTTCCAATGAATGTGAAAGGAAATCCAAACAAAATCAACCAAGGGAAGCAAGGAAATGGAGGAGATGCAACAAAATGTTCGCATTATGGATTAGTTGTTTGGTTGGAATTGATGTCAACCTAACAACATTGGTGTTGGAGGTTGCATTGATGTTGTGATGCAGTGTTGATAGTTTCCATTGATGTCAACCTAATGGCATGAGTTGTTGATATCAAATGATGGTTCGTATATTGGTTGCATACCTTAGCTTGATGGTTGCAAATGTTGGAGTAGTTGTGCTGAAGTTTAATGGCTTGAGTGTTTGAGAAACTGATGTACGGGACTCAAGTCAACTTAGTTTTACTTTTGATGGTGATGGAGTTGCTACAATATATTGTTGGAGTGTTGCAGAGGCTATAGTGGCTTCCTCGCAGATTACTAAGGATGATCAACTAGTGGAGAAAGTTTGAGCATATTCCAAGCATAGGAAAGATGATTTTGAGAATCCTCTGCCTCAATCACATGAATGTTGAGTCAAGGGAGCAGCTGAAAAGCTATAACCACTGGCAAGAAAGCCTATGGGAGTGACTGAGGAGTTTCAGTCGCATGGAGCCTGTGTTGTGGGAGTGACTAAGGTTTTTCAGAGGAGTTTCTCCACATTCCTCACACTCATCATGTGTTTATTTATTTTTCCGTCTTGTCTTGTTCGGGACTCATCATGTAAAGGTCGGAAAAAGGTAATTGTGCTTCTAGATGATGACTGAAAGACAATATTAATTAGTAAATGAAGTTAGTGGCTTGATTGAGTCAAGAATGATTGAACCAAACTCTTCCAACATATGAACATAACTCCACTACGAGAATGGAATTAATTTATTTAATCATCTTCAGAAACTACAAATATGTGGAGAAAGGTTGCTCATTGGGGTTGGTTCTCTTGTGTGAGAAAATTGTTATAGTGGTTTGGAGAGCCATTGATGAGGAGTGTGGATTTGTTGTAGCAGAATGTGCATGGATGTATACTTGTAGCAGAGATAAAAGTATGCATGGTTGAAGACTAGTCTTATGCAAAAGAAAAGCGACTGAGCCACAAAGGATTTTGCTAATGCGTTTGTGATTGCAGGGGCATAATTTTTATTTAAATCTATATGACTGTGATAGGTTGCAATAGTGTCTCATGTTTTCACATGGTTGTTATGTATTTCATTTTTGAGTTTTTTCACCTAGTTTGTTTGTAAAAAATGTATTGAAGCTATGTGAGTTGAGAATGATGTATGAATGTGAGAGAGGAGTATGATTTGAGATTGATTAAGTGATTAATGTTTGTGCTATGAAGATATTTTTGTTGTGATGTTCGTGTTGAGCAGCTCAAGTGTTCTAGTTTTAAAATACATGAAAGGTGAACCACATAGAGTAGTGGAGTGGGTGCTCCGGAAAACAAGGATTGAGAACAAATTTCTTCATAATTCCATTGGGTGTTGGGAAACACTTGTTGATTAGATGGGTGTCTATAGAGTTGTGATATGGAGAGTAATTATTCATAAGTCTAATGGGTGTTCGACAAGGCTTGTTGATCATATGGGTGTCTGTAGAGTCGTAGATGGAGATCATAGTTTCTTTCAGATAGTTTCCATATTGTACTCTCTATGTAATGATTTTCTTGATAGTAATAAAAGATATTGAGCAGCGCAACAACAACAGGGTGGTTTTTTTCCTGAGGATGGGTTTTCCACCAGATCCCGTGTTCCCATGTGATGTGATGATTTGTGTCTTATTATGCATATTTATTTCTTATGCTAAGGATCTCATGTGTTGATTCTAGTTGAAGTTGCATGTTCAGACTTAATGTTTATTTGATAAGAGATGAATTTATTGATATATTGCAGAAAAACTTTGATTATTGTGAAATTGTTATCACTACTGATTCACCACCCCCCCCCCCTCCTCCCCCTCCTCTCAGTTGTGATCCTGGTTCAAACAATTGGTATCAAAGCACGGTTGCTTCTAGTGAAACTTCACCATTGGAAGGTAGATCGTGGGTAACCAGGGAAGATTTGCAGCAGATGGAGTTCCTTTTCTACATGGATCTGATTACATGCTTTGGAAGGTAAATTTTGAAGCATATCTTTTAAATTTATATGTAAATATTTTGATCTAAATTGAATATGGGACACAGGGTGAATTTAATGAGGTAGCCAAGAAGATAATTTTTAAGAGATTGTCAAATCATGATGTAGAAAAAGTGAGACACTGCGAGATTGAAAAATAAATTATGGATAAGCTTAATAGTTTTTATGGAAGAGAAAGGATTCAAGATTATGAAATAATTGAAAAAACCCACTGCATTCTTGAATAGAAAGAGAATGATAAAAATGACTCTATGTTCATATCATTAGAAAAACCAATTTTATCTCAAGAAGATAGTGAAAGTAGCCATGAGAGTAATGACATGCAAATCATTGATCTAAAATTCCAGCAATAAGTCATCAAGGCAAATGAGAATTTGTCAAATCAGCTGCAAAACCGGGAAGCCTATTGTGCAAGCCTAGAAAATTAAATAGCATCTTTGAGATGTGAGCTTGAAAAGGGAAATAATAAACTATCCTAGTATCGAAAGTTGGAGAAAAGCACCAAAATTTTAGATGATATCCTCATCATATAAAGATCTCAACTTATTAAAATTGGATTTGGCTTTGAAGAAAAATCATGCCTTGTGAAAGGAAAAGAGAAAGTGAAGGACAACTAAGTAGTAGACAATCATAAGTCCACCACCTCTAAATTTAATCAAGGTTCTTGGAAGTAGCATCATCAAAGGAAGCAAAAGAAGAAAATAAATTATCAGCAGAAGAAAAGAAAACAAGATCAAAATCACAACATGCAATAGTTTAAGAAGGTAAGAAAGAAGTCAAGCATTCATGGTCCAACAAAGAAAAACACAACGTATCCAAGTTTATGTTATGGGTATTGTTTTTCTTGCAATCATTATGGTCACCGTGATAGAAAATGTAATTTTTTGCAAGAAAACAAAGTTTGTTGGATAACCTTTGTTTCAAGTGTGGAAAACATGGCCACAAATCTCTAGCTTACATATATGATAGGATCAAGTCAAAAAAAGGAGCAAGAGGACCATTGAATAAAAAGAAGGTATGGAGGAGAAAAGATGAGCTGCAAAGAACTAGCTCTTCAAAGGACATCAAAGAAGAAAGTTCTGGTTTGAAAAATGATATTCTACTCACAGGGAGTAGATATTTATCTTGTGCATAATAGAAGATGGCTTCAAGAGAAGCCAAAATTGATAGGTTCATGTGTTTAAAAGAGGGAGTTTCAGCCTCATGCATCTATTAATTTTAGGTCCACAATATCAATTTGAGTCATACAAGGAGAGTGCATGAGGCCAGGAGGAGTTCGACAAGGTTAATACATTACATATCATTTTATCCTTTTGTCTCATGATTGTTGATTATTGCAGCCATGTTGTGCGAGGAATATTTTTCTATTGTATGCACACTAACATAATTTCATGCAACAAGCAACAATTGTTGATGGAAAGATGGCACATGCTTAGTGGGAGTTTGATATGGCTATATGTTTTTGCATGTATAACACTTATGTCATGCAGGATATTATGTCTTCCATGGGAAAATTTGTGATAGTTTGAGAGAGTGATTTTAATATCATTGAAACTATCACTCTTGTACTTCATTAGAGAGTGATTTTTCACATGAGAAAGGGTCATTGATACGTGCATGTGTCTTTGGAAGTTGTTGGTCGGTTTTGTGAATTGTTTGGAGAAAATTGCTACATCATTCAGTACATTACTAGTTATAGTATGGCTAAGAGTCCATTGCGTATGTATCCACATGAGTCATGTATCTTACATTTCATTATCATGAAGCCATGCATCCTATTTTCATATCATATTGTCATGAGGATATCAAATTTAAGACTATCACATATATTTGTTGATGACGAGGATTGTGCTTGCTAGTTCACATATGATATCAAGAAAGCATGGATGAACTTTGTATTGCATATTTCTTACTTTGTTGATTTCCATTTTATGCATAGAGGTTGTGCTACAAAAGCATGGTTGCACAGTTATTGTTGATGATTGTGTTTGAGGATTACTTGCATATGTTGATGTTGCATTATTGTTTTCAAAACAGATTATTTCTCATGATGCATGTGTGTTGTTGGTGTTGGATAAAGAAAGGTTGTGTTGATGCCATATATATATGTTCTGTCGTGTGATAGTTGCCTAATGATTAGAGGCATGTTGTTGCTTTCTATTCATTTGGAGGTCATAGTGGTGATCCATTCACATGGATGGATAATGGTGTTTTGTTACTTATTGCTACATGTTGATGGATAGTTTCTGCTATAGTTCATTCATGGAGGCTTGTGTTGTTGGGGTTGATAACTATTGATGTTGCATATTGCTAGTTCAAGACATGTCCTAGAAATTTTTTGGAGAGATTTGTGCACACTCTTTTTGGAATGCAACTATTCAATTTTTATCATGGATCAAACCCTTGTATTGTCACTTCTGATCTTCATTGTGTTGATTGAGTGATCCATGAAATGGATTGTATGTATGGTCATAAGTCAAGATTGTCTTGAGAGGACAAATCATGAGATTTATTTCAGCCTTATGTCAATTGTTATATGTCATTTTTTGTAACCATGTGTGGGCTTTCAGAATCATTCCTGTAGCCATGTAATAGAATTATGAAGCTCTATAATTTCATTGGAATATCTTTGAGTCACACTCCTTGGTTTTTTTGGAGTAGCATCCTGCTTGTCACTTGAAGGAAATTATGTGTTGTTTCTCACACCATATTGGATAATGGTAATCATATGCCTTGATTCTATTGTTTTCGATTATGATGTGTTGTACAAGGGATGATGTTATTGTCATTGTCTACACTATGTTATTACTGATGGATGTAGTGTAGTCTTGATTTAAGATGGTGATCACTTGTTTTTTTATTGTTGTTGGTGATGTTGATGAAGAGAGTGTTGTTGCTCTGGTTGAGAGTGGTGATCATGGAGTTGTCGATTATTATTTTTGTTGTTGATTATGACGTGTTGTTTTTTATGGTTATACTGTTGATTACCCTATATTATTGTTGCCAAGAGCCACAATATATTGTTTCTATTTGGACCTTGACATTGTTGTTGATCTAGATGGTGTTATTCCTTTATATTGTTGTTGATGCTTCAGGAGAGAGAGAGAGAGATCAATTATTACTATTGGTTGATGTCATGTTTCCTTGATGAGTGTTGTTGTTCATTGATGCATCATGATTATGGTTCACACTGTGTTGATGGTTATAGTTATTGTTTCTTGTTGAGACACCACTGGTGTCCAGAGGGGACAATGTTTATTCAACTATGCTCTATTGGATGAGCTCAACCATTTTCCATTGATGTTAAAGGGGGATTGAATGAAGATTTTTTTAGAGGCCAGTTGGTTGGTTTAGGGTTTCCATCAATGCCAAAGGGGGAGGTTGGCGACATTATGACTCAATTGTTTGGTTGGCACTAATGTCGCTACATTGATGTTGTGATGCAATATTGATAGTTAGAATTGATGTCAACCTAATGACATGAGTTATTGTTGTCATATGATGGTTTGTATATTGGTTGCAGACCTTATATTTATGGTTGCAGATGTTGAAGTAGTTTTGGTGAAGTTTGATGGGTTGAGTGTTTGAGGAGTTGATGGATGACATTCAAGTCAACCTAGTTTGAATTGTGATGATGATGGAGTTCTATAGTATATTGCTAGAGTGTTGCAGAGGCTACAATGGATTCCTGAGGGATTAATGATGATGATCAACCAGTGGATCAAGTTTGATCAGGTTCTGAGTAGAGAAAAGATGATTTTGAGCATCCTCTTCCTTAGCCACATGGATGTTGAGTCATGGGAGCGATTGAAAAGCTCTAGCCACTGGCAGGAAAACCTATGGTAATGATTGAGGAGTTTCAATCACGTGGATCCTATGTTGTGGGAGTGGCTGAGGTTTTTCACTGGAATTTCTCCACATTCCTCACGGTTATCAGGTGTCTATTTGTTTTTTTGGATTGTCTTGTTCGAGACTCATAATGTAAAGATCAGAAAAAGGTAATTGTGCTTCTAGATGATGGTTTAAAGTGAATATTCATTAGTAAATGAAGTTAGTGGCTTGATTGAGTCAAGAATCATTGAACCAAGTCACTTCCATCATATGAACAGAGCTTCACTATAGGATTGGAATTAATTTATTTAATCATCTTCATAAACTACAAATATGTGGAGAAAGGTTTCTTATTGGGGTTGGTTATTTTATGTGAGAAAAATGTCATAGTGGTTTGGAGAGACATTGGTGAGGAGTTTGAATTTTCTTTAGCAGAATGTGCATGGAGGTATAGTTGTAGCAGAGGCTGAAGTATGCATGGTTGAAGACTATTCTTATGCAGAAGAAAAGTGACAGAGCCACAAAGGATTTTTTCAAATGCATTTGTGATTGCAGGGGGGAATTTTTTTTCGATTCTATATAATTGTGATAGATTGGTTGTAGTGGTGTTTCATGTTTTCATATGGTTATTATGCATTGCATTTTTTATTTTCTGCATCTAATTTGTTTGCAGAAAATGTATCGAGGCTATGTGAGTTTAGAATGGTGTATGAATATGAGAGAGTGGTATGATTTGAGATTGATTCAATGATTAATGTTTTGTGCTATGAAGATATTGTGGTTGTGATGTTCGTGTTGATAAGCTCAAGTGTTCGAGTTTGAAAATGCATGAAAGGTGAACCACATAGAGAAGTGGGGTGGGTGCTTCGACAAAACAAGGATTGAGAACAAATTTCTCCATAATTCCAATGGGTGTTGGGAAAGGCTTGTTTATCAAATGAGTGTTTATAGAGTCGTGAGATGGAGATAATTCTTCGTAAGTCCATTGGGTGTTGGTAAACACTTGTTGATCATATTGGTGTTTGTAGTAGATGGAGATCATAGTTCATTTCAAATAGTTGCCATATTGTACTCTCTATGTAATGGTTTTCTTGGTAGTAATAAAATATATTGAGAAATTCAACAAGAATAGGTTGTTTTTTTTTACTAGGGAAGGGTTTTCCACCAGTGATCATGTGTTCCTATGTGAAGTGATGATTTGTGTCTTATGGTGCATATTTATTTCTTATGCTATGGATCTCATGAGTTTAATCTAGTTGAAGTTGCATGCTCAAATCTAATGTTTATTTGTTAAGATATGAATTGATTGATATATTGTAGAAAAACTTTTATTATTGTGAAATTGTTATCACCACTGATTAACCCCCCCCCGCCCCCCCTCTTAGTAGTGATCTTGGCTCCAACAATTGGTATCAGAGCATTGTTCCTTCTAGTGCATATTCGTTGTTGGAAGGTAGATTGTGGATAAATAGGGAATATTTGTAGCAGATGGAGTTCCTATTCTACATGGATCTGATTACATGCTTTGGAAGGCAAAATTTGAAGCATGTCTTTTAACTTTAGATGTGAATATTTTTCTCTCAATTGAATATGGTACACAAGATTAATTTAATGAGGTATCCAAGGAGATGATTTTTAAGAGATTGTCAAATCATGATGTAGCAAAAGTGAGACATTGCAAGACTGAAAAAGAAATTATTGATAAGCTGCATAGTTTGTATGGAAGAGAAAGGATTCAAGATTTTGAAATTATTGAAAAACCTCATTGCATTCTTGAAGAGAAAGAGAATGATAAAAATGACTCTACATTCATAGTAGTAGCAGAACCAATTTTATCTCAAGAAGATAGTGAGAGTAGCCATGAGAGTAATGCCATGCAAAAAATTGATCTAAAATTCCAGCAAGAAGAAGTCATCTAGGAAAATCAAAATTTTCCAAATCAGCTGCAAAACCGGGAAGCCTATTGTGCAAGCCTGGAAAAGGAAATAACCTCTTTGAGATGTGAGCTTGAAAAGGAAAATAATCAACTATCATTACATCAAAAGTTGGAGAAAAGCACCAAAATTTTGGATGAAATCCTCATTAGTAAAATATATCCACTTATTAAAACTAGATTGGGCTTTGAAGAAGAATTGTGCCTTGTGAAAGAAATAGAGAAAGTGAAGGACAACCAACTAGCATAAAATCATAAGTTCGTCACCTCTAAAGTTAATCAAGGTTCTATGAAGCAACATCATCAAAGGAAGATGTTGTAACGTTATTTGTTTTTGATAAGCTAGCATGGTAGTCTGAAAAAACTTTGAAAAGGGGGTTTAATGTTCACTTATTAAATTAATATATAAGCGCATCTGTATTTTATTGTAAGATCACAAAACGACAAAGTAGTCAAATCACTTGAGATAAAGTGCTTGCATTTTTTGACGGTAGATCTCGAGCTCCCCTCAGATCTACAACAGAGATCAACTTCGTACCCCCCCCCCCCCCAAAAAAAAAAAAATTCTTGTTAACGTGAGAGGTGGGGGGGGGGTGGGGGGGGGGGGGTCTGAAGTCTGGTATTAATGGCCACCCTTTTCCACGACGTGGTAGCACCATATCACTTCGCAACCCCTTCGCTTAAAACAAGAAACTGGTAGGTACCCCCCCTCAAAATCCACTTATGTTTTTCATCGCTAACGACCGTTTTTCCCACGCCACAACTGTTGGTCCACCAATCAGTCATAACCCTCCACTTCACTTGTCCGTTACTCCCCAACAATCCAATTATACCCGTTAATCATCTCGTTGGCCAATAAATAAGCTCCTGAACCGTTAATCACACCGTTATGCAATTAAAACTCATTAGACTGTTAGCCACGACCGTTAAAATCAAAGTGCAGCCTATAAAATTACCAACAACCTCCAATTCTTTAATTTACATCCTCGTTCAAATTGCTTCCATCCTTAATTTCATTTCATAGGGAATTGTCCTTTCTGCAAATCACCCTTCATATTCCTGAAACCCTGTCATTTTTTCTGTAACCCGAGCTTCAAAGTCCTGTACTAGTCTATGCCAATCAAGCATGGCACCTAAGGCCAAAAACAAGAAACAAACAACTCCTAAGGATAAAGGTAAGAAAAGAGTGACAGAAGAAATCCAAAATCTCAATAGTGTTGCAGAGGACATCTCCTAGGTCGCTCATTCAGCTACCGAGGTCATTCCTGAAGCTACCAAATCCGTTGCAGAAGACATCCTTGCAACTCTAAAAATCAATCTCGACCTCATACCCATAGCCGACGCATATTTTAAAATCACAAACTTTCCTTATGAATTCGATTTCTACTAGCTACATTTGTGGCGAAAACAGAAGCACATGGATAACCAAGACCCTATCAGGTTCTGGGAATCTATGTTGCCTTTGTTTGCATTCCCTCAAACTCACCCATTTCCGGATCTAATTTCTTGGTGTTAGAAGTATTATGGCCCTATAACCAGGTCAGTGGTGGCTTAGAATAGAAACATTTTGATCACCATATCCCCTGAAACCATTAACCAGATGCTTCGTATCCCTCCATCTGATTCCTTGTCCTATTTCTCTCCTGCTACCCTCATGGACCTTTATCATAAATTATCTTTCCCTTAGAGAGCTCAGATATTTGACATTTTCTTACCTGAGGATGCAGACTTACCAAAGAGAAATCCCCCATATGCATCCTCCATCTTTCCTATAGGTTCCAAACACTGCATCTCCCTTCTTTTTTATCTGTTAGGATACCCAAACGATGAAACCGTTGATGAACCCATCCTGAGTTTATTATCTATATTCAGTCCTGACAAATCACCATTTTTTATGTGCAATTACAGTCATTTCTTGGCTGATATTATACATGAACTATTAATGAACTTCACCACATAAGGATTTTTTAATTATTCTTCAGTGGTTATTCATATGATCTTATTTCAGCAAACATATTTTTTACCTATCCATTTCAACAAGTAGGATGAGCAGGGAGTGAATCAATCAGTGATTCACTAGACAGAATTGGTCAGAGATTCCTCAAAAACCACTTCTTTCTCAAAATTCATAGATTCGTTCATTCACCGAGTAAGGCAGCTCCTTACCAGTTAATCAGAGCCCAAAATTGGAGAAGACATTAAAAGGATTATGCACCTCAGTGAACAAGAAAAGACATGTGACTGGTATCTGTATACAAATTACGCAAAGATCAAGGTGTATGGCTGCAAACTTTCACCATACAAAATTCCAAAATATGTGCCTATGAAAATTTTCTCCTTATAGTACATAAGACAAATGTTAAATATGGATGAAATGCATTTTGTTTCAGGAAAGAGGAAAGTCGAGTTTAAAATCAAGGCCAGTGTTGGATCATTCATCTGCAATACCAGAGCAGCTGGTGCTGATGCATATACATTATTAAAGAATATGTGTTCTCAATCATGTTTTACTTGGTCATATGACCCCCATGGCATTATTTCTGCTCTGAGGGTTGAACTCAAGACAACCTCTTACACTCACACCTCCAGAGAAGAAATAGAGAAATACATGAACCAGGATGAATAGGTAGAATGTACTCTACATGAAGTAGATGAAAAAGTCATTTCTACTTCAAATGTACAAACACCAGTGCCTAACAGTAAGCAACAAAAAAGGATCAGAAAAGAGACACCACATTCCAAGGAAATTATGAAAGGATTCATTTTACAGCATAAGAAGGCAAAGCTCACTTCCTCCTTGCTTTCAGAAGAGAAACAACCAAAGATCATATATTTGGGAGATACCGAAGTATCCACATCCACCAATGTTCCTCAGACTCCTCCATCAGCATCACCTACAAGAGATCCACCAGAAAATTATCTAACATTTAAATGATAGTTCTTTTGAAGAGAAAAATATTTTCTCTAGATTTCTAGACATCAAGCACAAGAATGAAGCACTGAAATCAGATGTTTACAGCCAATTCTGGAAACAAACATCTACATCACAACACATAATTCTCACTGCCTTTGACAGTGAGAAAGGAAAGATGCAGATGGCCTTTCTGCAAGCAAAAATGCCATTTCCAAAGACACGCGCTGAGTATAAGAAGACTATCTTCTCATTTTAGACAAAACAGATACATCTAATTGACCAGATGGACATGCACAAGCAGTCATGAGAACTGATATTTTCAATAATGACTACAACAACCATGTCTCTTTCCAAATTGAAAGTAGCACTGTCAAATATGCAATCCCAGTTGAATATTGAGAAATTGTCTTCATTGGCTAAAGACAAAATCATGAAGAAATTGGAAGAACTTGTAGTAAAAGTGGGATATGATCCAAAGGACTGCAAGGTAGCTGAGGAAATCATCAAGAAGAAAAATGTAGACATTGCTGCTCTGCGAAAACAACTCAAGCTACCCTCAACTGAAGACCCACATACTAAAGAGATGGCAGAAAATGAATGTGACAAGGAGGAAATGCTTAAGTTGATCATTGATAAAATTCTGTAGATTAGAAAGATGGAAGAACAAACTGGAGAATTACTGCTGAAAGAGAAATCAACACTCCAAGTGAATACTGATCCTACTTTAGCAACTCAAACATCTTCTGCAATTACAGAACCTTTAGCAGCCTTGACCATAATCAATGCAACACAATTGGCACAATATTTGGCCATTCAAATGCAAGCACATGAGAAATTACATCAGAAGTTTCAACTTCTTGAGTCACAAAAGATTAAAAATGATACTTTATATATATAGAGGAATGCAGAAGACTCATCAGTTGGAACTTAAAATAAAGGATGCAACCCAAAAAAATTCTTTCTTCACCCTGTGGTAAGTTTTTAAAAATCCTGAGTGTCCTCCTAAAGGAGAAGTGTGCAATTCCAGAAGAATATTTTGTTTTAGTTGGGAATTCTTACAAAGATATAAGCGATCTTTGTACCATAAGGAATCATTTTTCCAACTAAATGTATCAGATGTACTAGGATCTTGCTGCAACTTTTGAATGAGTATCCATACATCTTTTTCCTTCTTCCATTCATCTCTTGCTTCAGTTATCCAATCTAGTTGGATAATAGAAATGGCACAAAGAAATGCTTCCACCTCTTCATTCTTTCTTGAGAGTGCATCTGCAACAACATTAAGCTTTCCTTTTTTGTAGATTATTTCAAAGTCATAACCAACATCTTTGTGACCCATTTTTGCTGCTCTTCTGAAGATAGTCTTTGTTCCAAAAAGTGTTTAAGACTATCATGATAATTTTTTACCTTGAAGTGTCTTCCCATTAGGTATATTCGCCATTTCTTTAGTGCATGCAGTATTGCTAACATTTCCTTCTCATAAATAGGTTTCTGTAAATACTTTCCTTTGATTGGACGACTTTCAAAAGCAATGGGTCTTCCCTCCTGCATTAAAACTGCACCAATTCCATTTCCTGAGGCATCACATTCCACAATAAAGGTTTTTGTGAAGTCTGGCGTAGCTAAGACCGGTGCTAGGCACATTGCCTCTTTAAGATGTTCAAAGGCCTTAGTTGCTTCAAGAGTCCATGAAAATACATCTTTCTTCAATAATGTTGTTAGAGGTGCTGCTATTCTCCCATAATTCTTAAAAAACTTGCGATAATACCCTGTTAACTTGAGAAATCCTCGCAACTGCTTTATGGTTGTGGGGACTTTCCATTCCTTAATGGCTTTAATTTTGTTAGGGTCTACCTTAACACCCTCGTGAGATACAATATGAACCAGATATTCCACCTCTTGTACTCCAAAGAAACATTTGGATGTTTTTGCATATAATTGTTTCTCCTGCAATAGTTTGAGCACCCTGTCAACATGTTGAACATGATCCTTTCAAGACCTGCTGTAGATTAGTATATCATCAAAAATACTAGCACAAATTTTCTAAGGAAGGGTTTGAAAATGGAATTCATCAACCCTTGAAATGTAGAAGGTGCATTGGTAAGGCCAAAAGGCATGACCAAAAATTCATAATGACCCTCATGAGTTTGAAATGCTGTTTTTGGAATATCTTCGGTCTTCATTCTAATTTGATGATATCCTGAACGAAGATCCAACTTGGTAAAATAAATTGCTCCATGTAATTCATCCAATAATTCATCAATCACAGGAATGGGAAATTTGTCTTTAATGGTGAGCTTATTGAGCTCCCTATAATCCAGACACATTCGCCATGATCCATCCTTCTTGTGTACCAATACTATAGGAGCAGAGAAAGAACTTTGACTAGGTTGAATTATACCCGCCTCTAACATTTCTGCAATCATACGTTCAATTTAACTCTTTTGGAAGTAAGGATATCTATAAGGCCTGATGTTTGGAGGAACACTTCCTGGAATCAAATGAATAGCATGATCATGATCACGAATAGGTGGGAGGCCTTTGGGAGTTTCAAACACCTTGGAATGATTGTCCAAGACTTGTTGGAGATCTGCAGAAATAGATGATTTTGATGTCGGAACTTCTAGTGAGCATAATTGTGCAATTACACCTCTTTGTTCTTTCTTTAGAAGCTTTGTCATGACATTAGAGCTTATTATCCTTCCCGGCTTCCCTTCAATACCCCGTAATTCGACTTCCTTTCCTTCTGAAAAAAATTTCAAGAAAAGTTCTTGAAAATTAAAAGCTACCGTCCCCGAAGATTGTAACCATTGTACTCCTAGTACAACATCAGCACCTCCCATAGGAATGGAAAACATTGGACTAGTCAATACATATTCCCCCATGGTTAGCTTGATATTATGGCATTTTCCCGAGCAATTTATAGTTCCTCCATTTGCAACCATCACTTGACATTCTGGTGCTGGGTATAGGAAACAATTTAATTCCTTGGCTACCTTACAATGAATAAAATTATGGGTGCTACCTGAATCAATCAACACTATTACCTTTTTCTTCTTGATTTGTCCTTTTATCTTGAGAGTTTAAGGAGTGGTAATTCCTGCCAGTGCATTACACGATATGGTCGGATTCATTTCTTCCTCTTCTAGGGCTGGTTCCTGGTGTATATCCTCTTCTTGTTCATTTTCTTCTTCCTCTTCACAATCTATGTAAATAATTTCTTCTCAGCACACTTATGACCTTTAGTGTATTTGCTATCACAACTGTAGCAAAGCCCTTTTGCTCTTTTTTCTTCCAATTGTTGTGGTGTAAACCTTGTAGGTTATGGAAATCTAGGTGTAGCAACAATTCCTTCTTTATAGAATTGAGTGGTAGGTTTCCTTGTCGCCATAATTTTACATTCAACTTTTCTTGCCAACCTGAATGCCTTCTCCAATGAATCAGGTTCCAAAACGCGAACTTGATGTTGGATGTTATCCTTTAAAGTGCCTAGGAAGAGATCAATCCTGTGTTCCTCTGTAAGATCAGTTACCCTTATATTCAATTTTTGGAAGTCCTCAATGTCCTGCCCCACTAAACCCTTTTGTTTGAGATTTATCAATTGGGTAAAGAAGGTGTTGCTCTTTGTATCCTCATAATGTGCTATCATTTCCTCCGTAAAAATTGACCAAGTGACAATTTTTTTACGGGAGCAAAGGCATTGATACCATACAAATGTATTTTTGTTCTAAATGTAAAGTTGCAATGCGTACCTTTTGTGTGTTTTGCACGTTATGGAGATCAAAATATTGCTCCATCTGTAGTATCCATGTTACAGGATCCTTTCCATCAAACTTCCTCATATCCATTTTTGGAATATGGTGGTTCTTCCCGCCAACATTCGAGTTTATGAAATCACAATTAACATTTATTTTGTTCTCATCGGGAGGTTCTTCTCCTATATTTCCGCCATTAGGAATCATTTCTGGTTTTAAGCTTGTCATCAAGCCTTCCATGTATGCTTTTAGATCACTCTTCATGTTTTCCATGTTGTCTTTCATGTCATCCATCTTAGCTTCCACGCCTTTCTTCAAATTGTCCATCTTCACTTCCATGCCTTTCTTCAAAACTTCCATTTCATTTTTTGTTGCTCTTTGCGAGAGTGAAAACTGTTGCATTTGCTCTTGTAATTTTGATAGATCATGTTGCAATTCTTCATCTTCATGAGTCATAGTAGAGCCTTCTGAAGGCTTAATGGGCGTTGAATTCTTTTTAGGGGCCATTTTAGAATCCAATATTGATATCTATTCTACAAGATGCCCTTGGAATCGATTCAACTTGATTCTTCAAACAAGACTTATGCAATTCGGAAAAAAAATACACACCTTTTACTAGCTTTTAGGAGCTCGATATTGAAATTGAATTATCTCTGTAATTGAAAATCTTCGATATCTGAAATTCAGCCCTGTAGTAGCCCTCTGAAGCTTCTTTCAAATGCCACAGGTCTGACTTGATTTTGATTCTCCAAGACAAAGTTGTGTCCAATCTCCCACAATGACCTAATTCTGGACTGGTTCAGTAGAGCGAACTTGTACGACTTGCCACGTGTCACTGTTTTGTCCTTTGTCTCTGAAATTGATAGCGAAGAAACTACAGGACGTGTACTTGTGACCACTTTTGACAGCACTCCAATCCAATCTTCAGAGAGAGAGTTATTGAACTTTGCCCACGATCACCTCTTTGAGATGAAATTCAGGAGCCTGAAAAAGCACTACCTTCCACAGATCATATCTCCAAAAATATTGCGAACCAAGCTCTGAAATTTTTTGATGAATTTCCTCAGGATTTCAGCTTCGCACCATATGAATTTCAGATTTTGAACCTTCGTAGAAAAAAATTTATAGCGCAAATGCCACGATGACCTGTTTAGGAGCCTGAAACAATACCTGACTTCCACAGATCATATCTCCGAAATTATTGCGAACCAAACTCTGAAATTTTTATACAAGCTTCCTCAAGATTTTGGCTTCGTACCCTAAAAATTTCAGCTTCTGAAACTTCGTAGAAAAAAAGTTATAGCGAAAATGCCACGATGACCTGTTTGGAGCAGCGAAACCCTAGAATCCCAAGCTCTGATACCAAATGTTGTGTAACCAGCTCCAAAAATAGAAGAAGAGAGATATCCACGCCTTAGAAATAAGCCACTTCGAGGGGGCAACCTCCAATACATTACATAAATGAACAATTCTTGGATGATACAATTCACAAAACCTCCTTTCTATATATAGGAGTCCATGGGGCCATAATGTAATTCTAGTGGGCCACAATGTAATCCTAGCCGACCTAACAATAATAATTTAAGGGCACAATAATAACAAAATGGGGGTTACAAGGGTACAATAATAAAAATAAGGGGTTTACACTAACAATAATAAGGGGCTATACTAGTGATATAGGGACCTAACAGTCACCAATAATACAAGAAGGATTCTGAACTTATCTCATACAACTCTGTCTTCTTTGTGAGTTTTTCTAGTTTTCAGCCATTTTGTTTCTTCATATATTTAATTATTATCAAGATAACTAAGTGGGGTTTACTGTGTTTCAGCAACCTTATAATTCCTCCTGAAGTTATTATTATTATAAAGAATGATTTACTTGACAATTTGTTGATGTAAGTCCCTCTTATTTATAAATTGTGAGCATCTTGATAATGTTAGATATATTTTGTTGAACTTTTAGACATTTTTTAAAGGTTTTCAAGCTTATGGTTTATTGAATAATTCAATCTGAATATTTAATAATCATATTCTCTTACATAAGTCTACTTAATCGAATTATAAAATTTTAATCACTGTGTGAGATGAACAACAGCCCTTGCTTTTAATTAATGATATTATCCATAAGATTTAAATGCATAACTGATTGCTAAGATTTATCTTATGCATTGGTCCTCCAACATCACAAAATACAAACAAATCATTATAGATGCTTTGGCATGATTATTGACCACAATCATCTCAAAGGACAAAAAAAGCAAAAGAAGAAATTAAATTATCAGCATAAGCAAAGAAAAGAAGATCACAATCACAACATGCAATAATTCAAGAAGATAATAAATCATCCAAGCATTCATGGTCCAACAAACAAAAACACAAGGTATCCAAGTTTATTTTATCGGTATTGTTTTTCTTGTAATCATTATGGTCACCGTGCTAGAGAATGTAAATTTTTTGCAAGAAAACAAAGTTTGTTGGATAATCGTTGCTTCAAGTGTGGCAAAAATGGCCACAAGGCTCTATCTTGCATATATGACAAGATCAAGTCAACAAAACGAGCAAGCCCTCCATCGAAGACAAAGAAGGTATGGATGAGAAAATATGAGCTGCAAAGAACTAGCTCTTCAAAGGACATCAAAGGAGAATGTTTTGGTTTGAAAAATGATATTATACTCAGGGGGAGTAGATCTTTATCTTGTGCACAATAGAAGAAAAATTCAAGAGAATCCAAACTTGATAGGTGGATGTGTTTAAAAAACTGAATTTCAGCCTCATACATCTATTCCTTTCATGTCCACGAGATCAGTTTGAGTCATACAAGGAGAGCACAAAAGTCTTGGGGGAGTTCTACCAGGTTGATATATTACATATCATTTTATCCTTTTGTCTCATGATTGTTGATAGTTTCCCCCATGTTGTGTGAGGATTATTTTTCTATTTTGTGCACACTAACAAAATTTCATGCAACAATCAACTAATGTGGATGGAAATATGGCATATGATTAGGGGGAATTTTATATTGCTATATGTTTTTGCATGTATAACACTTATGTCATGTTGGATACTATGTCTTCCATGGGAAGTTTTGTGATAGTTTGAGAGAGTGATGTTAATATCATTGAAACTCTCACTCTTGTACTTCATTAGAGAGTCATTTTTCATAAGAGTAAGGGTCATTGATACATGCATGTGTCATTGGAAGTTGTTGGTAAGTTTTGTTAGTTGTTTGGATAAAATTGCTACATCATTCAGTACATTACTTGTTGTAGTATGGTTAAGAGTCCATTGCATATGTATCCACATGAGTCATGTATCTTACATTGCATTATCATGAAGCCATGCATCCTATTTGCATATCATATTTTCATGAGGACCTCACCTTGAAGACTATCACATATATTTGTTGACGATGGGGACTGTGTTTGCTGGTGCACATATGATATCAAGAGAGTGTGGATGTAGCTTGTATTATAGTTTTCTTACTTTTTGATGGCCATTTTATGCATATAGGTTGTGTTACAGAAGCATTGTTCCATGATCACTTCTATTGATTGTGTTTGAGGATTTCTTGCATATGGTGTTGCTGCAATATTGTTTTCAGTTCATATTATTTCTCATGATAGTTGTTGGTGTCATATGATAGTTTCCTAATGATTAGAGGCATCTTGTTTCTTGCTATTCAACTGGAGGTTATAGTGTTCATTCATTCATATGGATGGATAATGGTGTTTTGTTACTTATTTCTGAATTTTGATAGATAGGTGTTTCTATAGTTCATTCATGTTGCCTTGCGTTGTTGGGGATGCTAACAATTGATGTTGTAGATTACTAGTTCCATACATGTTCTGGAAAAAAATTGGAGAGAGTTGTGCGCACAATTTTTGTAATGCAACTATTCACTTTTGATCATGGATCAAACCCTTGTATTGTCACTTCGTATCTTCATTGTGTTGATTGAGTGATCCATGAAATGGATTATATATATGGTCATCAATCAAGATTGTCTTGAGAGGAAAAATCATGAGATTTATTTCAGCCTAATGTCAGCTGGTATATGCCATGTTTTTCAGCCACGTGTGGGCTTTCAAAATCATTCTTGTAGCCATGTAATAGGATTACGAAGCTTTGTACTTTCATTGCAATATTTTTGGGTCATAGTCCTTGGTTCTTTTGGAGTAGCCTCCTCCTTGTCACTTGGAGGAACTTATGTGTTGCAGCTCACACCATATTGGATGATGGTCATGATATGCCTTGCTACTATTTTTTCCAGTTATGATATGTTGTTGCATGGAATGATGTTATTTTCGTTGTCTACATTATGTTATTATTTATGAATGTAGTTTAGTATTGCTTAATGATGGTTATTAGTTGTTTTTTTGCTACTGGTGGTGATGTTGATGGAGAGAGTGTTGTTGCTCTGATTGAGAGTTGTGAACATGGAGTTGTCGATTATTTTTTCTACTGCTACTTATGATGTGTTGTTGTTTATGGTTATATTGTTGATTACTCTATATTGTTCCTGCTGAGCACCACAATATACTACTACCATTTGGTCCTTGAAATTGTTGTTGATCTAGATGGTGATATTTTGATCTGTATTACAACTTAATCAAAATGTGCTCGAGGGTTTGCAAATTACAAGTGTTTAAATGAGTTTTTGAGAGATTTTATGTTAAATTTTAAACACATAGAGCATGCAAATAAACTTTGAAATATACAGAAACAACAGACAAATGCAGCATAATAATAACCACAAAACAACAAATGATGAAGGAGTTCACCCATCCTAGGCTACGTCTCCTTTGTCCAGCTTCCAATTTCTTGGCCCTCTTTCATTGTGCTCAAAATAGTGATTACCTACATTAACAGTGCTCAAATATCTTCAAAACTTGTTCCATCATCTCCAAAATGCTAAAAAAATTCCCATCTAGCCTCTTTCTGATCCGAATTTGGTAAAAAAATGGAGAAGTTATGAGCCTCCCTAGTTTTCCTGCTAATTTCTCCACGATTTCCCCAAAATCCAGACCAGTCCTACAATTTCGCCCCATTTTTGGATAACAGAGTGACAATTTCCTGGAATTCCAGGTGAAATTTTCAAATCATTTAAATGCATAATGGCACCTTAATTTTGAATTTAAAATTATTACAATTAGTGTAATAGCTATCGCATTGGCGGTTAAGGGCGGCTAACAGTTTGTGCAGGTGACTAACTCTACGCCCCTTGGTTCCTAGCCGTATGGTCATATGATGATGTTTGGGTTGGGGTTGAGCCCTAGCCCCTACCCTCATATCTCTTCCCCCCAGAACATATATAGTATTTGCGCCATAACATTAAACAAGGAGAAATGGTGGTGTATTGGTAATGCGGTGTTTGTTATTGCGGTGAGGTCCAAAGTTTGATTCCCACGAGGTGTGGTTTGACCCTTACCAAAAAATTTTGGCCTCCCGTGCTGCCACTTGGCAGCCTCCGGTTGAGCCACATGGCAACATGTGGTTGTCCACATTACCAACCAATCAAATTACACCACAACAAACCACTAAAATCATGCCACTTCGCACCACTAGATTCACTGGAGGAAATAAATTTGACCATTCAACCTTCCAATTGCACATGCCCAGTCAAAAGTACAGACTACTGACTGGTTTGTCCTGCATTTGTTTTTTAAAAAAATTTGCATGATTGGAGAAGCGGACAAAACATGTTTCTGGGAGCATACGGTGTTGGTTTTCCGTGAAACAATTTGCACCATATTTAGAACGACGAGATATACGCGGTCATTTAGGTTCCACAACATTCTGACAACTTTCCTTTTTGAGCATAATTTTGAGCACCTGATCACGCCTCCCCAATGGAATCTTTTGGACCCCAAAAGATCACTTTCAGTTGTTCAGCAGATGAGGGTACAATTCCCTCACCTTTACAATCTCGATCCATTTGGCCTTTCTTGGATTTATGCCTTTGCGCCCCACATGAAGGTACTCCACATTCCTTCGTTTTAAAGACGTTGTTCTTTTGTCAAGAATGGTGTCTTGTTGTAGTTCATCAAGGTATTCTGGAGAAAAATCCTCAATGGAAGGAATCTAAACATTTTCTCCATGATCTTCAATCAAAGGCACCTCATACAACCTTAAGTCCTCAGCATTAGCAACAACAAAAATTTTCATATATGAAGGTAAATTCAACCTGAAGGCATTATCACCAATATTTTCTAAAATTTTTGATGGACCATATCGAATTGGTTTTAGTTTTTTACCTTCTCCTTGAAGCCTTTCTTTGCTAATGTGAAGCCACACTTCATCATTGACTTGGAATTTGTGATCTACATGATGCTTATCGTGCCTTGTCTTGTACTTGACTTGGATATTTTCTAGTTGTTCTTGGAATGTTTGATGCACCAATTGGATTTTTTCAATGAACCTCTTAGCTTTGTCTATGTCACTATGACCATCAATAGCAACATCCTTTCCAAAAATGAAATCCAAAGGATATTTAGGCAAGTCTCCCAAACATGCCTCAAATGGCGATGTTTGAGTTGAAGAGTGCTTGGACCGGTTGTAATCATGTTGAATATAGTGCAAGTTTTCATCCCACAACTTAGGATGCTTGTTGCAATAAATACGAAGAAGATGTATCACTGTCTTGTTCACCACATATGTTTGACCATCTGTTTGTGGATGAAATGCAGTAATATTTTTCAATTTGGTGTCCATGAATCCCCACAAGCTTGACCAAAAGTTCCCAACAAAGTGGGAATATAGATCACTAACAATGGATGTGGGCAATCTAAAATGCACCCATACATTCTGAAAGAATAAATGAGCGGTTTATTCAGCTGTAGTTTTTTTTTTTTTGTAAGTTAGGCTAAGCTATATTATATCATTAAAGAAACTTTACATAAGCATTGGGCTAAGATGGAAATATGTGCTTAGCCAATCCAAACCTTAAAAGCTTTCAAAATAAAGCAGGTTTGGGGCTGCCTCCGAGGAGGAAACCAACCCCTTAAAAGCAACAAACAGTCATGTTTTACCAAATTTTCAGTAACACAAATAAAAAAATAGTAGCTATAATAGGTCTTGAAGAGACAAAAAACAGAGAATAACCAAGCTACCATGCAGTCATGGTGTTCCTTCATCATCCTATGGTGCAGGTTTCTCCTTCTCGATTAGGCATCCATATTCACACGCAATGGCCTCCTCCTTAGCTGTTGGCACGTGCGGGGGCTTCGAGGGTGTTGTGTGGATTATAGGAGCAATGGGGTACTCAACATCAGGAACTTTGGTCTAGACTCCATCCGAATCCATGATCCAAACGTCAGTCTCCTCCTTTGTTGTCTCATGTACATGGAGCGGATCGGTTTTCCGAGGTGTGGGAAACTCAGAGTGCGCAATGGTAGACTTCCTAGGGCCTCTTCTACCCCTCATATTCTATGGAGTTAAGATTATCTCTTCCTAGGTGTGATCAGGCCGATTTGTAGCCTCCCTGTTGTGGCTGCCTGAAGAGGAAACTTCAATGGATTCCAAACGTTGATCTTGACTACAGTTATAGCGCCCCGAGAATGCACCTCTTTGGCTACCATTGATGGTATTTGACATTGACGGAGGGCTATGGGGAAGTTAATGAGTAGAGGTGGGGAAGCCAGGCTCAGAATCATGAGGTGCGCAGCTGGAAAGCGCGCAAAAGTGATGCTCGGCCCGGGGGGGGGCGCGTAACAGGGGGTCGTGTGATAGGTCAATTTGGGCATCATTTCCCATGACCTGGTCAAACTGAAAATCATCCCCAGGACCAATGAAATAGGTTCTATCATCCCCTTACATTTCAGTTGCTATATGCCCTAAGAGAAGAACAAATCATTCATGGCTTCTATTTTGAGATTTCCAAGGTTTGAAGTATATGTTATATCACTTATGAGCTCACCAACGCTGCCTCTCAAGGGACTAACTGCGTTGCATATTGTTACACTGAAATTTGTCACCATGACGTTTTAGTACTCCCTTAGAAGTCTACAACATCAAAGTTCCTAAAGTCAAGCCTTGAAATTGAGAGAAAAGCTCATAAAAGTCTTAAAAACACTTATACCGCACTTTCTCTTAACATTGCCTGCGGTGCTGCAATTTTTTGTTCTAAATCATGCGGAGCTAAACACACTTTTTATTCATTAAAGGTGCGGACCCCTGTAAAAGGTAAAACAAAGGTGGAAAGTAACATTTAGAAGCCCAATAGTCAAATCTGGAAGCTTCTAGAAGCAGTTATCCGGTCGAAGGTTCGCTCCTATCATGTATGTTCATTCCTCAATTATGGGAGCCTACCCCTTGATTTATGGAGCCCAATCCCTTCAAAAAAGCATTCTATCCCTTCTTATGTGGAACCATAAGTTCATCTCTTTTCCAATAAATTGAAGTCATAGTGCAGCTTCAAAGGTTGGAGTTAGTGAGTTAGACTTGGAGAATTTTTGAGGAGAAATGCTGTAGAGACTCATACTCTCATAGCTGATCATTATATGGGAATTATTACACAACCATGTGCTTTTAGCTGAGATAGTGCAAGGCTTGTCAGAGTAAAGGAAACGCCTGTTCCGGACCCCAAGAAGGCCTGTATGACATCAAGGCGGACACGGTTGTAAGGCTCTTCTTTATTTAAGTTAATACGAATGAATATTGTTTTCTCAATGAGTTCTTTAGTTAAATAGCTTATTTATCATGTTTAATCAATGGGTTATTTAATTAATTATCTCATTTTTTGAATTCCTTGATCATCTTGATAGATGTTTGATTCATGAATTAATTTATTATGCAGGTGCTTTTGATCTTTTCTTGTGTTTGTGATTGCAGATCCTTGACGACGACTTTCTTCAAGCCACTGGAAAGAAGATCAGCGCTGGACTACAAGTAGGTTTCTAAAACCCTGTTATAATTAATTCCAAGTCAAACAATATCTAGAGAAAATAGTTTTTATTTTTCCGTTTGTTGCTAGTTGTCCATAGGACACTTGGGAGGTCTGTCTTGCCCGTAAGAACGATTTATCCGTCCAAAAAAATGGCGACTCCACTTGGGAATGGATCTTGAACTTTGATTTCTTTTATTTTTGACTTGTGGATTTATTTTTTCTAATTTTGATTGATTTATACTGGCTTGGGTATTTTATCTCTGTAGAATCCCTAAGAAATGATTTAGAGTTTTTTATTTTTTATTTTAGTTTTCTGGTGTCTTCTCTTTTCTTTTATAAACAGTGCAGGCATCTCCACACTTTCCTTGTATACACAGTGCGAGACCGCACTGGTTTACACTGAATCCTGCGGACCTTGTGAAAATTTTTGGAAAATCTTAAAATCCTCTTTTCTGGATTAGTTTGTTAGATTCTCAGTGTATACCCAGACTTGTATCTTCTGTCAGAAAACCTTAATTAAGAGTTTATTTCAGCATTTTTAGTTTTGAATGATTTTATGAAAGATCTGCATGTTATAGTGATTTTTGCTTTGTCTTTATCCCGCTCAAAGATTAGAAACCTTGGTATACATTTAGATCACTGGTATTTCCTTGCTTTCTTGCTGAGTCTGACATCATAGCAGAAATTGTTTTATGAAATTTAGATCCCATTTTCTCATTTGAAAATCTTTAAAAAACTTTTGTTGTAAGTTTGGAATTTCACCTAAAAAACCAAAATTGGATGTTTTTTGAGTTCTTGCCGATCCAAGCAAAGGATTTCTTAGTTAGATAACAAGCTAAGCAAGACATCCTCAAAATATTTAAAGTTTTAATTCAGATTTAGTCTTTAGAATTTTTAGATCTCAAAATTAGTGTTTTTAGTTTTGAGTGTTATTTCTAGAAATTATAGTGTTCTTTTGAAGAAAAACTTTGTTTGTAGTTTCGATCTTGAATGATAAGGGGATTTCTTATTGAGCAATTGATCATTTTGAGTTCTCATGAATTTAGATTTCTTTTCATTTATTCTTGTTTGAAGGAAATATTTGTTTTAAAAGATTGCATTTCTCAACTCTTCCTTTAGATAGAATTCATTGAAAGAAAACAAATTGTTTCTCATAATAGATGCATTTTTAGTGTGTTTTGAGTCGGGTCACTACATATCATCAGTTTCACTTTCACACCTATTGTCCTAAGAAACAACCTTTTAAAAATAACGCTTAAACTAAAATCAATTTAGTAATTTTTTATATTTCTAGGGCTTTTTTCACCAATATAGCTTAGGCTAGTGTTTTGGAGTAGGGAGTAATTAACTCTCCAAGACAATTAAAACAAACAAGTAGACGATCTTACGGTAGGAAAAATCCAATACTCGCTTGTATGCTCTGGGAATCTCCTCTTAAAGGAGTCAAGCACGAGGTCATATCTGAACCAGTGGGATAATCAATTCTATCTCATTGCGAACGATAGCAGATGTGTGCATATTAACAACGGTAAACCTCAGATAGACCATTGTCGAGGAGCCTGGGGTCACTTGTCGGTATACCATGGATTATGTCAAGGAGCTTTCAAGGGGATTGAGCTTTGTTACTCTGCCCTTGCGCGTATGTCAGATCGTAGACTATTCCCCTAGGTATATTAGTTCATGTTGGTAACCATAGTGGCCATAATGTTTACGATTTTTTCCTAAGGTGACGGTGGAGGAAAGATCCCACTGTACTTGGAGCAAATGTCGACTAGACTCACTTGGACTCTCCAGAGGGTTATCTTCACTCGAGATGGTTTAAGTGGAGAAACTTGCACCAGTCTGTTTCAGTAAGCAGGTTGTCGGGGTAGCTGTTCCAACCGCCCTTTCTACATTAAAATACTACGATGTTAGATTTCATCACCAACTAGTGTTTTTAGTGTGGGAAGTTATTGTTCGTGTGTGGTTTGATCTCCTAGATTTTTAGGCGTGTGATTCATTTGTTTATTTCCTTAGTGAATCTAGGAGTTTTAATTGAAATTTTCTTTGATTACGTGTGATTAATAATTTTTAATTGTGGCTAAATTACTAAGACAATCGCGTAGACTCTAGGGGAAACCCCCTGAGTATACACCAAGCCAACTTGAAGGGATGCGAGCTCTAGTATCGCCTAGTGACAGTAGAATTAGATCAACAGAAACATGAGAATCATCTATAGTTATTCATCCTGATTATCAATCACAAAAAACAGAACATATCCAAGAGCCAATTTCAATTTCCAAAGTTACTGGTAGTATTTCTCCTTCCAGTGAATTAGCTGAAGAACCTGAAATTTATGAACCTGACACTAAACCTGCTGTATTGGAACCATATTCAAGATCTGTTACTCCGACTTCTAGTGATCCTGGTTCACCTAGGGTAAGACATTGCATTACTGAAAATATTCCTTCTGACCTCATATCTATTGAAGAACTTGTTGGTCTAGATGAAGACGTAACTCTTCCCAAAACCCAAGAAAATTTGAATCTTAGGGAGCATGAATCAATATTCTATAGTCCTTTTAGAACTGACGCTTGGTATTTTTCATTGACAGATTTTTTAGAAAACCCGGGTCTTAGTTATTCACCACCCCGAATTCCTTTTCATCCTACACCGAGAGGTTATTATCCTTCGTCAACTATGTCGGGTGAGTCATCTATGTTTTCCCAATCTCCGGAAACATTTTTATATGGTGGTACTTCTGTTCCTTTGGGGTACCAGTCACTCTCTGGTACTTTCTCAGGAGCAACTCCTCAACCAACTGAACAAGTGCTATCATCTGGTACAAATGGAACTAAAATTGAAACGTTGAACACAGAGCAAATTTTTATGATATCTGGTAATATTCCAAATCCTCAACCTCAAGGTAGTCAGTTACCGCCTGGGGGGAAACCTCAAGGTAGTCAGTTACCACCTGGAGGGAAACCTCAAGGAAGTCAGTTACCGCCTGGGGGACAACCTCAAGGTAATTTTTTACCAGGAAAAACTGTAGGACAATATTATTTACCTGGAGAACAACCTCAAGGACAGTACATACCTCAAGGTTATCAACCTCAGGGATAGTACATACCCCAAGGTCAACCCCAGACTCAGTATATTCCTCAGGGTCAATATAAACCCCAGATTCAGTACATGCCTCAAGGTTATCAACCTCAAGGTTAGTACCCAACTCAAAGTTTCCAACCTCCTTCCAGTCAACCATTATTACAAGGAGCTGGAAATTTACCAGTTAATTATCAACCCTATGTTCAACCAGGTTATGGTCCTTCATATACACAACCTTCTATGGGTCAATACCCTGGAATGCACACGGTGTGGGATCCATCTCAAATTCAACAGAATTTGCAACTTAATGTGCAGTTACCTAATCAACCTGGATAGCCTATAGGTTCTGGTCCAACCCAGCAACCTGTCCAGCCTACTGTTCAAGTCCCTGCACCTAGTTCTTTTCAGTAGCCTGGGCCTAGTACACCTCAGACTCCGCCTCAGACTGCTACTGCTGCTGCAAATTCTGTTCAACCTACCACATCTGTTTCTGGAGTATTTTCAGCTCTGGTTTCTTCTATCCCTACATCAGTGAAAATTCCTCAAGTATCTGTGCCACAGTTAGGACCTACAATTCAAACTACGGTCCATATGCCTATAGGACAAGTTGGTACTAGTACGATTTTCTCTATTCAACCACAATTTACTTATTAACCGTACCAGGGACAGTATCAATTTGGACAGGCTACACAAAATCCAGTATATCAGTATCAGTCGTACCTTGGGTATACTTATCAAGTACCTCAACAACCCCAGTATGGTCTGGTTAATCCTGGTTATCTAGGAGGTTTCACGATTCCAAATGCGCATCCAATTCCAGGGTATCCTGGATATCCTCCTCCTGGAACTGGTTTGATCACACAAGGTTATCAAGACCCTAGCCATCAGCTACCATTCATAGCAACTTTAGATTTACCGGATCTATCGCGCCTTACAAATGATCCCATTTTTTATCTTCCATATTGGTCGTCGATGCCTAACAAGTTGCCCAGTGATATTCCAAAGTTTGAGGGTAAGTAAGGAGAGGACCCATCTAATCACATTATGACTTATCACCTCTGGTGTGCATCCAAATCACTAATCGATGATTCGATTCGATTGCATCTTTTTCAGATAACTCTCATTGGTCTAGCTGCCAAATGGTATATTGAATTACCACACGGCTCTTTTAATAATTTTAATGCACTAGCTACTGCTTTCTTAACCCATTTTCAGTTGCCTATCAGATACGACAACGACACAAAATTGTTGACTTCATTAAAACAATATACGTCTACGTACATATCTGATCACATTCATGAATGGAGATGTAGAAGGAATTTAGTGAAATTCTTTATTCCGGATCAAATTTTGGCTAAATGGTTTATTAAATCCTTATTGCCCAAAATTATTGAAGATGTGGCCAAAGGAGGCGTTGTTACTGA
The DNA here is from genome assembly GCA_034641835.2 of Pinus albicaulis. Lineage (NCBI taxonomy): Eukaryota > Viridiplantae > Streptophyta > Pinopsida > Pinales > Pinaceae > Pinus > Pinus albicaulis. Next base: position 565,112,661 of record CM076577.1, on the reverse strand, counting down.
AGAGAAAGTCATTTCTCAGGTTCAGTACCTTGACCTTGTATATACTCAGTCAGGTACTCTGTATGATAAAATCCCCGACTTACCAAGACCTGGTCAATTAACTACAACTCCTTCTGGCTCTCATGCCGCTGATGGTGTTATTGGTTTTGTTAGCACTGGTAAGAGTAAGAAGAAATCTTCCAAGACGACTTCTCCTATTATCACTTTACCTGATTCACTAAAATGAGATTCTTCTATTGAAACTTCCGCCGATATTCATGTTTAGAATCATCTACAACCAAATCTAAAACTGGTGGTAAGAAGTGTTGATCAACGGTTGTCATTGATGTCAACCCAAGCACCACCAGGGTCTAACCCAATATTGCATGGAAATTTTGACCTACCAAATTAATATATTCTGGGTCAATAATGCTTTTTATGGTTTCTACTTGTTGAGATGTTTCCATTGATATATGGCACGCCATGTAATTCTTCACGGTTTGAGAGATATTCATGTTTGAAGTTTATAACCCCAGTTAGTGGGCTAAAACTCCATGGGGTTGGGGCAAGGGTCATTGAAAAGTCACAATTAATTTTTTTTATGCTCCTAAAATCCCTCCCACGTTCACTTCTTGAAACCCCTCTCAACCTAAGAATTTATATAAATTGTGATCTTCATTTCCTTCTTATGCAAGGGATTCGGCCATCTGAAACAGGTCATCGTGGAATTTTCGCTCTAACTTTTTTTATACGAAGGTTCAGTAGCTGAAATTTTTATGACAGGACTTTGAAATCCTTAGGGAGCTTCAGTAAAAATTTCAGATCAAGTTGTGCAAAATTTTTTGAGATATGATCTGTGGAAGTCAAGATTTTTGCAGGCTCCTTAAATTCATCTCAAAGAAGTGACCTTGGTAAAATCGTCATAACTCTCTCTCTGAGTATCCGATTGGAATTCCATAAAAAGTGGTAGATATTGCATAGTCTATGATTTTTTCTCTATCAATTTCAGATCCAAATGAAGAAACAATGACACGTGGCACACTGTACAAGTGCGCTTTGCTAAAATAGTCCATAATTAGGGCATTGTGAGAGATTGGGTATAAATCTCTCTTCAAGAATCCAAATTGGGTCAGACCTATGGAATTTGAAATATGACTCAGAGGACTACTAAAGGACCGAAAATCAGATATTGAGGATCTGAAATGACAGAGATACACCAGATTCAATATGAAGCTCCTAGAAGGCAAGAAAAAGCTAGATCATGTGTTGTCAAGGGTTGCAAAGGACCAGACTTTCTACGACATAAAAGCAAAGCAAGATGCAGCAGATGGTAGCATGACAAGAGCAACAACCAAGGTGCATAACAGCAGCAAGAAGTTCATCATATGAAGTCTTCACGTGGGCAACACTGCATACAATCATTGTAAAGGTATCATTGTACTTAGTCATTGTAAATACATTATTGTACAAATTGTACTAGTGTCTATCTGCCAAGGGTTGAAGAGGCAGTGTTGGGAGGTCTAGGATCATCCTTAGGTGGTTGTATCAAAGTTGGGGTTATGGTCTAGTATATATTCTTCTTCTACATCATTCTATATCATTGTAAAGTGGACCATTTTCCTTGGTACGGGAGTCCATTCTTCTTTTATTCTTCTATAGGGTGGTAGGGTGGTGCTAGGGTGAGTTGTAGCTCATTGGGTGTTGGGGCATCCATTCAGTTGACTACTGAAGAATCTTGGGCGTTGGAGCGTCCATCTAGTGGGAGCTGGAGAAGAATGCTTTTCTAGATTCTAGGAAGTTGGAGCTTTATTTTCAATTGGAGTTGAATATTAAAGAATTATTAGAAAAGCATTAGGTGGTTTTTGTCCTAGAGTGGGTTCACACCTTAAAAGCTGTGTGCATTTTTGTTCCTCTTGTTTGCTGCTATCATTGTACAAACACTGATAATAATTGAATATTAACTAATGCTCTAATTGGAAAGGAATCTTGGTCACCCCCCTCTAGTCTTCCTACAATTGGTATCAGAGCTTGGTTCCTTCAATCGCAGTTTAATAGCTGGAAGGAGGTCATGGAGCATACCAAGAATGGTGTACCTCTCTTCAATGAAAATAATTATGCACTCTAGAAAGGAAGAATGGAGGTCTATCTCTTGGCGCAAGGTTACGAAGTATGGGACACTGTTCAAAATGGATTTACATCAACCGTGGATGAACAAGGTAAGAAGAATTTGGTAAATGATGCAAAAGCAAAGAATATTATAATCAGTGGACTTATTGAATCTGCTTATCATAAGGTGTTGGGTTCTAAAACCGCAAAAAATGTATGGGACAAGCTTGAGAATATATATGCAGGTGACTCAAATGTCAAAGAAGCAAAGCTTCAAATCTATAGAGAAAAATTTGAGCAACTCAGAATGAAAGAAGATTGCAACATTGCTTCATACTTCCAATACATTGATGAAATAACCAATACTTTAGAAGGATTGGGAGAGCCAGTTGACAAGAAGACTATTATACGAAAGATTCTTAGAACGTTACCAGGGAGATTCAACCCAAAGGTATCGGTCTTAGAATACAGTGCAAATCTGGACGAACTCAGCAAGGAAGAATTACATGGAGTTCTCATAGCATATGAAATGAGACTTGATGAAGAAAAGGGTACTTCAAATCTAGAAACTGCATTCGTTGCATCTAAGCAAACCAATAAGGAAAAACAACCTTCAATTGAAATGACATGCATCTGCAAGTGTGAAGAAAAGGGAGATGATGGAGAAGGTCTTTCAGATGAAAAATATGCTTAATTTACGAGAAAACTAAAATCTGGTAAGGGAAAATTCAAAGGTAAACTTTCATTGATATGTTTTGGTTGTGGTGAGGTTGGGCATTTTGTAGCAAAATGTCCGAACAAAAGTGATGGCAACTCAAAAGGAAAGAAAGGCTTTAAGAAATTCAACAAGCAAGGCAAAAATAAAGGATCCAAAAGGAAATTTCTCTCTAAAGAAGATAGCTCCTCATCTGATGAAGAAAGTGACAGCAAAGAAGAAGCCAATGACAAAGTATTGTTTATGGCCAAGCACAATAAACAAGAAGTATCAAATAATGAAGAAGAAGGGTTGACCATAGAAGAATTTTATGAGGAGGCAGTCAAGCTTATAAAAGAGATCAATGCTGAGAAGATCCATTCCAACACTCTTGAAGAAAAAGTTCAAGGTCTCAAAATTGAGGTTGAAGAACACAAATGTATTGAAGAGTCACTTCAAAAGAAGTTGGAAGAAAGCAACCAAGAAAGGGAAGCATTAGAAGCCGAAGTAGTCTCGCTGCGTAAGGAAGTGAAGAAGGGAAAAACTTTCCAAAACTATGCCAACAGCTCAAGGGCATTGGAAGAACTCATCAACAATCAACGATCTTACAATGACAGAACTGGCCTCGGTTACAAAGAAGAAGAAGCAGGACCTTCTACAACAAAATACAATGAACCTATGAGATCTGACATACATGAAGACTTCATTGGACAATATTCACAAGCACATCCTTGGAAGACGATTCCTCGATGAAGATTTTCATCCAGGTACCAACATATTTTTCATGGCTATTGTTATTCATGTGGAAAATTTGGTCATAAAGCTGTAGAATGTCGCACGTACCCTATGAACCAATACAATTCCAAGAGATTCTTCAAATATGAACCTCCCAAGGCTCAACGAAACATTAATAGATTTGAAAATTTAAGAAATAATATGGAATGTTACAAATGTCAGAACTTTGGACACATAGCCAGAGACTGCAGACTTGAAAATCCTCCAGAAGAATCTTCGAAGCCACAGAATGAACGAACATGGAAGAAGAAGAAGATTGATAATTGTGCTCTCGCTCTCAAGGCTCAAAAAAGGAAAGATGTGTGGTATGTTGATAGCGGTTGCTCAACGCATATGACTGGAGATAGAAGGAAATTTGTATCTCTGAAAGAGAAGAAGGATGGAACCATATCCTTTGGAAATGATGGATCTTCAAATGTTATAGGATCGGGTACCGTCACTCTCGGAAGCAAAGATGTTATAGCCAAGAATGTTCTATTGGTCGAAAACATGAATCACAATCTGCTCAGTGTTGGACAAATGTGTGATCAAGGATACACAATGCTATTCAACTCCACAAAATGTGAAATCAGGAAAGGCAGGTATGGTAAAATTGTGGCTACAGCAAGTCGAGCTCCAAACGACATATATGTTCTGGATGAAGCAACTAAAGCATGTCTACTAGCTAAATAAGATGAAAGTTGGTTATGGCACAAACGAATGGGTCACATAAACTTTGACAATCTTGTCAGGATAAGCAAAAAGGAAGCAGTACGAGAAATGCCGAAAATCTCAAAACCTTCCAACACACTATGTGAGGCATGTCGGCATGGCAAGCAGACAAAAGTCCAATTTAAAACAAAAGAACACTTTTCATCACATCCATTGGAATCGATACATACTGATCTATGTGGTCCTGTGAGAAAAAAAGGCTTAGACGGAGAATTATATTTCATGTTAATGATAGATGACTATACCAGGATGACAGCCTTCAGTTTCCTAAAGAAAAAATCTGAAGCATTTGAGTGCTTTAAGATCTACAAGGAGTTGGTTGAAAATGAAATTGATTTAAAAATAAAGTGTTTAAGATCAGATAATGGTGGAGAATTCACTTCCAAATTATTTCAGCAATACTGTGACGAAAATGGAATAAAAAGGAAATTTTCAACAACACGAACACCTCAGCAAAATGGAGTTGCTAAAAGAAAGAATAGAACTGTACAGGAAATGAGTAGAACAATGTTGAAGGACTCAAAATTGGATGAAAAATTCTGGGTTCAAGCAATTGATATGGCAGTCTTCATTATCAACTGAAGTCTTCTCAGAAATAATTGCAACAAGACTCCATATGAATTATGGAAGGGAAAACCAGCTAATGTAAAATATTTCAAAATCTTCGGAAGAAAATGTTATATCAAAAGAGAAGATCAAAATTTGGGTAAGTTTGAATCACGTGTTGATGAAGGTATCTTTGTTGGTTACTCATGCAAAAGAAAGGCCTATAAATGCTATAATCTAAGACAAAAACAGATAGCGGAGAGCATAAATGTTACATTTGATGAAGATGGTGTTCTAGCGAGTAATGATGAGGATCTAGAATTTTAGAAACTTGAGACAGAGGCTAAAAAAGACACAGATAAAATTGTATAACAAGAAGCAACTATCAACGAGGAAGAAGTAAACAATGATCATCAATATATACCAGAACAACAACAAGAAGCTCCTGCAAGGAGAACAAAAGAGTGGATTCAAAAGAACCATCCATCAAATCAAATCATTGGTGACATAAATGAAGGTCGATAGCTTCGTTCATCACAACAAGCTCACATTGCTTTTCTAGCAACCTTTGAGCCTAGTAGTTTTTGAGGAAGCCAACCAAAATGAACATTGGGTAGCAGCTATGAATGAAGAATTGGATCAAATTGAGAAGAATAACACCTAGGAATTAGTTCCACGACCAAAAGATAAAAATGTCATTGGGACTAAATGGGTGTTCAGGAACAAATTGAATGAAGATGGGCAGGTTACCAGAAACAAAGCAAGATTGGTTTGCAAAGGCTATGCACAAGTGGAAGGAATTGATTTTGACGAAACATTTGCACCAGTTGCCAGAATGGAAGCCATCTGAATGTTTCTCGCCTATGCATGTTCAAGAAAAATCAAAGTCTACCAAATGGATGTTAAGTAAGCATTTCTGAATGGAGAATTAGAAGAAGAAGTTTACATCGAACAGCCTGAAGGTTTTCTACTATCAAAAAAAGAAGACTATGTCTGCAGGTTAAAGAAGGCTCTATATGGTCTCAAGCAGGCTCCCAGAGCATGGTATGGTCATCTTGATGGATATCTACGTCAACAAGGGTTCAAGAAAGGTACTGTTGATAGCAATCTTTATGTACAAATAGATAAAGATAATTTAACAATCGTTGAGGTATATGTGGATGATATAATATTTGGTAGCAATGATGATCGACTAAGTAAGAAATTTTCTACAAATATGAAAAGTGAGTTTGAGATGTATTTACTTGGTGAGCTCAAATACTTCTTAGGGCTTCAAATATCTGAAAAAGAGAAAGGAATATTTATATGTCAAGCCAAGTACATCAAGGAAATGCTCAAGAAATTCAAAATGGAAGATTGCAAACCCATCCTTACTCCAATGGTAACAGGTTGAAAATTGAGCATAGATGACTCATCTAAGGATGTGGATCAGAGGTTGTACAGATCTATGATTGGTAATCTTCTATATGTAACAGCCTCTCGGCCAGATTTTATGCAAGCAGTTGGACAAGTAGCAAGATTCCAAGCAGCACCAAAATAATCACATATTATTGCCGTCAAAAGAATTCTTCGATATCTAAAGGGCACAGAAGAATATGGCTAGTGGTATCACAAGGGTAACAATCTCATTATTCAAGCTTTTATAGATGCAGATTGGGCAGGAAGCGTTGATGATCGTAAGAGTACTAGTGGAGCAGCATTCTATCTAGGTGGTTGTCTCGTATCATGGTTGAGAAAAAAGCAAACTTCAATCTCGTTATCTATAGCAGAAGCAGAATACATTGCAGCAGCATCATGTTGTACTCAAGTTCTTTGGATGAAACAAACTTTGAAATATCTTCAAGTACAATTCAATGAGCCTGTTCCCATATTCTGTGACAACACTAGTGCCATCAACATCTCCAAGAATCCTGTCATGCATTCAAAAACAAAACACATTCCGATCAAATATCATTTTGTTAGAGAACAAGTCGCTGAAAAGAATATCAAACTTGAGTATGTTTGTACAAAAGAACAAATTGCTGACATCTTCACTAAACCTTTACCTCGTGAAGCATTTTAATATCTTCGTCAAAAGCTTGGGATTCTCCCAAGTTCTCATTAGATTACAGGTCTGCAGGACGGTTGTGTTTCAGCGGGAGTGGAAATGTGTACAGGTCTGAAGGATGGTTGTGTTTCAGGGGGAGTTACCCTTTGCCATTGATGTCAAAGGGAGAGATAATGTTGTAGGAAGACGTTCCATGATCGCAGGGGGAGTACTTGTCATTGATTTCAACCCAAGCACCACCAGGGGCTAACCCAATATTGCATGGGAATTTCGACCTACCAAATTAATATATTCTGGGTCAATAATGATTTTTATGGTTTCTGCTTGTTGAGATGTTTCCATTGATAAATGGCACGTCATGTAATTCTTCACGGTTTGAGAGATATTCATGTTTGAAGTTTGTAACCCCAGTTAGTGGGCTAAAACCCCATGGGGTTGGGGAATGGGTCGTTGAAAATTCATAATTAATATTTTTATGCTCCTAAAATCCCTCCCACGTTCCTTCTTGAAGCCAATCTCAACCTAAGAATTTATATAAATTGTGATCTTCATTTCCTTCTTATGCAAGGGATTCGACCATCTCAAACAGGTCATCGTGGAATTTTCGCTCTAACTTTTTTTCTACGAAGGTTCAAAAGCTGAAATTTTTATGAGGCGAAGCTAAAATCCTTAGGAAGCTTCAGTAAAAAATTTAGATCAAGGTGTGCAATATTTTTTGAGATATGATCTGTGGAAATCAGGGTTTTTGCAGGCTCCTGAAATTCATCTTAAAGAAGTGACCTTGGTAAAATTATCATAACTCTCTCTCTGAGTATCGGATTGGAATTACGTAAAAAGTGGCAGATATTGCATAGTATTTAATTTTCACTCTATCAATTTCAGAGCCAAATGAAGAAACAGTGACATGTGGCACACTATACAAGTGCACTCTGCTGAAACGGTCCATAATTAGGGCATTGTGAGAGATTGGGTATAACTCTCTCTTCAAGAATCAAAATTGGGTCAGACCTATGGAATTGGAAAGATGACTCAGAGGACTACTGCAGGACCGAAAATCAAATATTGAGGATCTGAAATGACAGAGATACACCAGATTCAATATCAAGCTCCTAGAAGGCAAGAAAAAGCTAGATCATGTGTTGTCAAGGGTTGCAAAGGACCAGACTTTCTACGACATAAAAGCAAAGAAAGGTGCAGCAGATGGTAGCATGACAAGAGAAACAACCAAGGTGCATAACAGCAGCAAGAAGTTCATCATATGAATTCTTCAAGTGGGCAGCACTGCATACAATCATTGTAAAGGTATCATTGTACTTAGTCATTGTAAATACATTATTGTACAAATTGTACTAGTGTCTATCTGCCAAGTGTTGAAGAGGCAATGTTGGGAGGTCTAGGATCATCATTAGGTGGTTGTATCAAAGTTGGGGTTATGGTCTAGTATATATTCTTCTTCTACATGATTCTATATCATTGTAAAGTGGACCATTTTCCTTGGTACGGGAGTCCATTCTTCTTTTATTCTTCTATAGGGTGGTAGGGTGGTGCTAGGGTGAGTTGTAGCTCATTTGGTGTTGGGGCATCCATTCAGTTGACTACTGAAGAATCTCGGGCATTGGAGCGTCCATCCAGTGGGAGCTGGAGAAGAATGTTTTTCTAGATTCGAGGAAGTTGGAGCTTTATTTTCGATTGGAGTTGAATATTAAAGAATTATTAGAAAATCATTAGGTGGTTTTTGTCCCGGAGTGGGTTTCCACCTTAAAAAATATGTGCATTTGTGTTCCTCTTGTTTACTGCTATCATTGTGCAAACACTGATAATAATTTAAGATTAAATAATGCTCTAATTGAAAGGAATACTGATTCACCCCCCCCCCCCCTCTCAGTATTTCCAACAAGAAGAAAGGTAAGAACAAAAATAAAAAATCTTCAAAAGATAAAAACGATACAACTAAACCAGCTGACGAAAAACGCATATCCTTGTCTCATATGTGACGAGGATCATTTTACAAAAGAGTGCCTGCATAGAGCCGAGGTATCAAAATTCGTTAAGGGATCGCCTATACCTGTTGTCTTGAAGGATCATTTTCCTGCTCAAGATAGTAACATGGTTGGATCTTCCTTAAATGCGCTTGAAAATATCTTGATGGTTGCGATGCGATCACAAGATTACGGTAGTAAAAATCCTGGTAAAGACGCAGAAACATCTAATTCAACATCAACTACATCTCCCTTAGTTTCTGATCCGTTACAGATCGAAAAACAAAATCCTGACTTAGTAATCAAACCGCCTGCTAAAGGTGTACTTCGTAAATCAGCTTTCAATCCACATGCGAGAGCTGCTTAGAATTACAATATTGTTGAAGATTTGGCGATTTCCCCTTTAGCAATGTCGGCTTTGGAAGTGTTGCAATCATGCCTAGACCAAAGAAAATTACTATTATCAGACCTCCAGGATTCGAACCTCATGATCTTCGATTTAGAGAATTTTACACCCCGCCTACTCCATCAAATGGCTTTTCAGATTCCGGTAATAGTAAAAAACAAACGTATCTTTCGTATTGTTGTTGATGAAGGGGCTTCTACATGTATCATTAAAATGTTGGAAATCACTTGGTTCTCCGACCATTAACCAATCATCAACTATTCTCAAAGCTTTTGACGGAAGAGGTTTTTAGCCGTATGGTATTTTACAAGATCTACCAATAGAGGTCGAAGGCAAAATGGTTAATCTAGATGTGGAAGTGGTTGATGCCCCTCTGGATTACAACCTTCTCCTGGGCCGCAGTTGGTCTTACGCCATGACTGCTGTTGTATCATCGATATTTCGTCTCATCATGTTTCCTCATAGAGGAAAGATCGTTAAAATAGATCAGCTCTCATATTATTCATCCGACCCTGGCTCTACTGATAGCATCCAACATATTGGAAAATCTACTATCCCTTATAAGGATGTCGAAGTAGGTTTGCTTAAAGATTCGACTTTACTGGGAACTTTTTCCTTGCCTGCTCCCAACGTACAACCTCCTATTGCTAATATCAATATGATTACATAAAGTAATATTTCCTTTGATGATCCTTGGATAGTACCTTCATAATCATAATTGGATTATTTTGATGGCTTGATGCCTTTGAGTCCTTTTGAGTTAGCATATCAGAATGTACAATCATTTTCTGATACTCCTTCAACTGAATATGATCCAGTGAATGTGATCAATCAGGAGTAATTTTCAATATCGAGCTCATCTTCGACACTAATTCTGGATCTTGATCAACGAGTATTCAATATTGATGAACATATTCGTGAATTCTTGTCGGTAGATGAGTTACCATGGGAAGATCTTCATCGTAGGTCTTCGTTTTTACCTGATCTCGATCATTTTGTTAATGATTTTTCCTCATTTTTTACCACTGATTATGTCAAATAACCTCAGAATCCTCTCTCACATTTCGATTCTGAATTGAGTTTAGAAAATATTTCTATAACGGTTCCTCTTGAAATTTCAGTAAAACTTGGAATTGTTGAAAACATTCATATAGTTGCTTCTTGTACGACTGATGAAATCCAAGCATATAAAGCCCTATTTCAGGAATTCCGTGACATTTTCGCCTGGTCATATGAAGAAATTCCAGGAATCAATCCGTCGATTGTTGTTCATGAAATTAAGACATACCTGGATGCTAAACCCGTTAGACAGAGATTATGTTAGATACATATGCGAAAAGCTGCTGCTATCAAAGCAGAAGTTGAAAAATTACTTCGTGTAGGTTTTTTTTATCCGATTCCGCTAACGGACTGGGTATCTAATATTGTTTCGGTCAATAAAAAACAAGGAACAATACGAGTATGTATCGATTATAGGGATATAAATTGAACTTGTCCAAAGGACAATTATCCAACCCCTTACATCGATCAAATTATTGACGATTATGCTGGAAGTGAAATGTTTTCATTCATGGATGGATTTTCTGGTTACAATCAAATCAACATACTTCCTGCAGATCAACCCAAAACAGCTTTCATTTGTCCATGGGGAACTTTTTCTTATCGCAAACTACCTTTTGGCCTTAAGAATGCTGGTACCACTTTTCAAAGGGCCATGTCTTATGCATTTCATGACATTAAGCACATTGTGCAGCCCTACCTTGATGATTTGCCTGCTCATTCTTCACGCAGAGTAGATCAGATTACTCATTTACAAGCTATTTTTATATGATGTAGTCATTATAAGAATCATCTGAATCCTCACAAATGTGTTTTCTGTGTACAATTCAGACGATTATTTGGATTTATTGTCTCAAAGGTAGGCATTCGTGTCGATCCGTCAAAGGTTGAGGCAATCATCAATTTACCTCCTCCTTCTACTCTTCACCAACTCCAAAGTTTGCAAGGGAAAGCAAATTTTTTTATGTCAATTCATTCCTAACTACGCCGAGTTAACGAAAGGTTTCACTGCGTTGTTGAAACAGAATATTCCTTTCTTTTGGGACGAGGTCGCCGATAGATCTTTTGATGCTTTGAAACACGCATTGACCCATGCACCGTTACTGCATCCTCCCAACTACAACCAAATTACTTTTTGTACCTCACCGCTTCCGATTCCACGATAGGGATGGTTTTAGTTCAGGAAGATGAATTTCATAGTGAACATGTGATTTACTATCTTAGTCGAAATTTGCATCCAATTGAAATCAAATATTCACATGTGGAGAAATTGGCCTTGGCAGTTGTTCAAGTTGTCCAAATTTTTCGTCATTACATACTTTTACGCAAAACAACAGTGATCTCTGATTGTAACCCTATGATGTACATTTTGACCAAACAATTTCTAGGGGGAAAATACTCCAAATGGATTGTTATCCTACAGGAGTTTGATTTGGAATTTGAAAAGTCCAAATCAAAGAAATGATTTATATTTGCTGAACTTATGTGTGATTTCCGACGTACTGATACAGAAACTGTGGCAGAACAACCAATCGTGGACGAATCCTTGTTTCTTATTAGTACCATTGATCCTTGGTATGGAGACATCATTGTTTATCTTTGGACCCAATCTTTTTGGCCCGAAATTTCATGATCACAACGACGTAAAATCCGTTTCCAGTCTCAACAATATCATATTGTTGGCGACACACTATACCGTCGCGGTGTAGACTTTGTTTTTTGACGTTGTCTCACTCATGAAGAAGCCGAAAAGGTTTTAAATGACTGTCACTTTGGAGCATGTGGCGGTCATATGTTTGGGTATGCCACATCCCAAAAGATATTGCGCGCAGGTTATTTCTGGCCGTCCTTATTGAAAGATTGTATTTATGTGGTCCGAAAATGTCATAATTGTCAAATCTTCGATCGAAAAATGCGTGCACCACCTGCTCCTCTTCACCCTATAATTGCTGTCGGTCCTTTTGCAAAATGGGGCGTTGACTTCATTACATGTAACCCTCACTCGGCCGGGGGGCATGGGTATATTATTCTAGCAGTCGATTATTTTACCAAATGGGCCGAGGCGATGCCTAAATTTGCGACAGATGGAAAAAATGCAGCTACTTTCGTATTCAATCATGTGATTGCTCATTTCGGTGTACTTGAAGCGATAATTACTGATCACAGGAGCCATTTTCAAAATATCATGATGATCGAGCTAACGGACCAACTTGGCCTATGCCATGACAGTTCTACACCATATTATCCGCAGGTTAATGGTTTAGTTGAAGCAATTAATAAAATTTTAGTCACCATGATCAAACAAATCATTGGAATTCATAAGTCGAATTGGCATACCATGCTCTTTTCAGCACTTTGGGCATATCGAACCTCAGCAAAAACATCGACATGCTTTACCCCTTTTCAACTAGTTTACGGTTTAGAAGCGGTATTACCCATTGAATGCGTGATACCATCACTCCAACTAGCCATAGAGTTATTACCAGCCACTTCTGAAGAGGAGAAACATTTTTTATACTTGGCTCAATTAGATGAGAATCGACGCACCGTTGCATTAGCTACTGAGGCTCATGCGAAACAAATGAAAGCTCAGTATGATAGAAGTGTTACGCCTCGTAATTTTTCAGAAGGAGACCTAGTTTTGTTTTATGATCAAGCCAATGATAAACTAGGGGTTGGGAAATTCGAACCCATGTGGCATGGTCCTTATATTTTCAAGTGACAGCTTGCAAAAGGAGCTTATGAATTGATTGATTTTGATGGGGTCTCTTTAGGTAAACCCAGAAATGGGCTTTATTTGAAGAGATATTATGCTTGATTTTTGTGTGGAGATCTTTTCTGTATATGAGTTACTTTCTAGCTGGTGTGCTATAGATTAGAAACGTGTGCCTAGCTTAAGTGTGCTTTTACTACTATTCCTGCTTATCTGGATTACTCTTGATATCGTAGATGTCGACGTCTTTTCAAACATATATTGGATTTTTTTATGGCGCTTGTCGTAGTACACGGAACATCTCTTCCGCAGCCTGGGTTATTTATTCACCCACTGACGAGTTAGTATCTATGCATGGGGTAAACCTCGGTCAAACAACAAACAATATTGCTGAATACAGTGTAGTTATTGAGTTATTGTCAGAATCCATTTCATTTGGAATTCAGAGTTTGATCGTTAGGTTAGATTCTGAACTCGTTGTATTACAGTTAAATTGAGTATATGCCATTAGAAACCCAATATTATTAAGATTATTTTTAAGGGTTCGTCTCTTGGAATGAGAGTTCGATTATATTGAGTATCAACATATTCCAAGAAGTTTAAACACATTAGCAGATGCAATAGCTTCTAGTGTTATAAACAGACATTTGCAATAATAAAGTAGTAAATCAACATTCGATAACATGATTAAACAGGTAACTGGAAATAATAGTATATCATAGTATAGATGTAGTGTTTCAAAAAATAGTACATCGTCTTCGATCATAGGTTCAAAACGCCTTAAGATCGGAAAAAAGTGATACAAAAAAATGATAAGAGTCTATACAATCGATCATCCACTATCCGTGGTAATGATCATGATAATACACTATTGCTCGTGCCACTCTACTCAGAAATCTCCTGGATGGTCCAGGAACACCAATGACGTATCTCTGTAAACAGAGTGGAATGTCATCTATGGTAGTCTCAGGGATGTGCATAGTTAGCTGCTCCAGGTGGTGTTCCAAATCAGTCAAGATTTCTACTGTCTGATCCTGTAGTGGTGGTGTGGCTGCAGCTGCATCCCTTTGCCTCCTGTCAAAGAGGCGAAGAGTGGCTGGTCGATGTGGACCCACATCTGCATTTGAAATTTTTGTTATCAATTTTGGATGATTTAAAAAAAAAGAAAAAAAAGAAAAAGAAAAAAGAAAAAAAAGAAATTAGAACATGTCAAAGAGATTTTTCACCTAACTCATCCCACTGAGCTCTTGGAGGAAGTGGCATATCTCAGTCACTGCGAAAATCTATGCCCGCATAAGGAAAATCCTCTATCACAAGAAGTTGGTGTTCTAACCAACGAAAATAATTCGAGGGAAATTGAACAATCTCCCCACCCTCGCTGTGACGGGCCATCAAAGTAGGTCATCGAACCATCCGAGGCTCTTGATGTCTACTAGCATCAACAGGAATATGTTGCGGGGCTAATAGAGGAATCATCTCTAAAGCAAAGGTAACCATGATAGATCCATATCCGAAGTTATTTAACTTCCCGTTTTTTGCTCTAGTTAGTTGGCCTTTGACATTAGCCAACACTGCCTTGCACCAGTTGAATATAGTGCCTCAGAAGCAATCTACTGCAATCTACATTTGAGATCCATTAGCCACATGCAAAGCTCCACTTCCACACAACTTGGTAACGGTAAATGCAATCACTTTTAACTCAGGACGAATGATAGTTTTAATATCAATCCGTTTGTCTCTAGGATTGGCTTCATCATTACAGAACTCTAATTGCAGGCTAGTGACGGACTGGCCACCTAGCCTAGCCCCAAATAGAGAAAGTGGTTCACCTCTCTTAGACAAACCAGTCAAAAAATATATGTCCTCCAGCTCAATTTCGAGCCGATTGCCTCCAATCACGAAACACTGGTCCTGAACGTCCCACTTGTTTACCAACCAATTGAGAAGATCTACTTGAGCTCTCATGCCACTAAGGCCCAAAATTTGAATAGCCTACATGCTCTTAAAACTTGCAATGTAGGTTGATGAATCATTTTTTCTTCATCTACCTCCTCATGTTCAAGTTCCCACCAAATGAGCATTGTAAAAATCCTACAATGAGCAAAATGAAAGATTAGAATCATTTTAAAACAAAAATTTTGGGTAATTTGGGAGGAATTATGTTTTTATTTTGTTACGGTGCCCACGCACTTTACGTTCAGAGACAGTGCGTAGCTCCACACGGGCTCTGTGCTAAAAGTGCGGGGCCTTGACATTTTCCTTTGTAAGAAAATTTCGGGGTCCGCAGGTATCATGTGTCTTACCTGCGGACCCCCGAGGGCAGAATTTTGAACCTATTTCCTCTCCAAAAATGAAATTTAAACCCTAAATTAAGGAAATGAATGGATGAAAAGCAAGGAAAAGAGGATGTGGATTACCTGGAGTAGACGGTTTTCGATTTCAACGGTCGGTTTGTCTAGAATCTTCTCCAAAGAATTTTTTGCTAAAAGCTTTAAAATTTTCACTCCAAACTCAAACAATAAAAATGAATTTGGAAAACTCCTTTTTATAAGTTTTTTCAAATAAATGAAATTTAAATTTGTTTATTTTTCACTTTAAAAGGACAGTTTTTCAAAATATTTTTATTATTGAAGTAGGTACATTTAATTTTTTGAGTTTTTGTGCAGAATACTAGATTTTTCAGGCGAAATGATCATTTTTGACGAAGAGTATACTTTATCACTTTTTTGGGCTCTTAAAAATTTACGAAAAAACAAAACCCGGGAGTTCTCTTTTAAGCTCTTTTCAGACTCTCTAAATATGAAAAGATTGCCGAGTACTTGACTATTCGAACTCGTTAAAGGAAATGAACATTCGTCCTTTCAGTATAAGTTTACCCCTTTTTCGGACTGAAATGGACTATTTATGAAAAAGGTATACGTTAACTAATCATGGTCAATAGAGTTCTCTCTTGTATTATTTTATCCTTTTTCAGACTTGAGAGACTAAATTTACGAAAAAGTACACCCATGGAGTTTTCTTAAGTTTTTTCTTCTGACTCCCTAAAAATGAAAAACACCGAGTTTCTCCTATACTGGATTGATTAAAATTTAACAGTAAAGGACCTGTCAATTACAAACAGGAACAGACCACTCCTTCTTAGGGTTCAATTTTAAAATAAGTTGGAATCATCCGAAGGATGAGCTTATAAACAAGCAAATGTTATCCTCTTCAAGCTTGTAAAAAATAAAGAGGTACTTGCCAGAAATGGTGGGGGAAAAAGAGAGAAAATAGATTCATTTGTTACACTTTGATTTATAAAAGCATTATACCACTCTTGAACATGACATTTTCTGTCACACTTCTACCTGGGTTGGGAAAATCCCTTTCCTATCAGTTAATCAAACCATATTGAAGGTCTTCAGCCGGTTTCTGGGTATTAGCTTAGGGCAACTATCACCAAACCATTTGTAGTGTCTTTATGTGTTCAAGAGGACAGTCAAACAAATCATTCATCTGCAAACATTTGTCTCCATTCGCGTTGAACATCCCTGAGTCAGTCCTTGCAAAAAATTTCTTCAAAACTTGATCTATGGTTTCGTGTTGTGAACATGCTTACGACAGATCACTTTCTATCGATGATAGCTCATCATCTAGGAATTTGATCTAGAATTTGCCAGCACCTTGGAATCTGCATGCCTTAATGGCAGGTTTATCGCCTTCGACGACAGGTTGCATCATTGACCTTCGATTGGACGATTCCATGAAATGTTCGACTTCAGATAATTTATTCACATTTTATGGATTGTACTGAGTACTTTAAGAGCCATTGTCATTATTGGTGGTTTCTCTCACACTTGTTAACAATTCACATCATTGACTGGTAATCAAGTGGGTTCTACCATGTTTGACTTCAACACATTTATTCGCATGGGTAGAATCGTACTAGTTCAGGAAGCATAAATCAAGACCCTGGATCTAGTTTCCACCATCCAGGCTGCGAGGAGTTTTATTATTCGTTATGTAGTAGACTATTCAAGACAGATGGCTACGTCCATGCTGTGTCTACACTATTGATGTAATATTAAAATAATTTCTGTATCAAAACAAGTTTAGTTAATTTTGATCTGAGTATGGGAATTCCTACCTCAGTGATGATATATATATATGATTTTCATTGAATGTTTTTACAGGGTTCCAATTGGGGTGTCCACAAGCTAATCCTTGAAATGATAAAGCACATCACTCTTCGAATGCTCTCAGACTTCGCATTTTAGGGGGAAATTTGTTACACTGAAATTTTTCACCGTGATGTTTTAGTACTCCCTTAGAAGTCTACAACATCAAAGTTCCTAAGGTCAAGCCTTGAATTGAGAGAAAAGCTCATAAAAGTCTTAAAAACACTTGTACCGCACTTTCTCTTAACATTGCCTGCGGTGCCGCACTTTTTTGCTGTAAATCATGCGGAGCTAAAGACACTTTTTATTCATTAAAGGTGCGGACCCCTGTAAAAGGTAAAACAAAGGCAGAACATAACATTTAGAAGCCAACAGTCAAATCTGGAAGCTTCTAGAAGCAGTTATCCGGTCGAAGTTTCGCTCCTATCATGTATGTTCATTCCTCCATTATGGGAGCCTACCCCTTGATTTATGGAGCCCAATCCCTTCAAAGGAGCATTCTATCCCTTCTTATGTGGAACCATAACCTCCTCTCTTTTCCTATAAATTGAAGCCATAGTGCATCTTCAAAGGTTGGAGTTAGTGAGTTAGACTTGGAGAATTTTTGAGGAGAAATGCTGTAGAGACTCATACTCTCGTAGCTGATCATTAAATGGGAATGATTACACACCCATGTGATTTTAGCTGAGAGAGTGCAAGGCTTGTCAGAGTAAAGGAAACGCCTGTTCCGGACCCCAGGAAGGCATGTATGACATCAAGGCGGACACGGTTGTAAGGCTCTTATTTATTTAAGTTAATATGAATGAATATTGTTTTCTCAGTGAGTTCTTTAGTTAAATAGCTTATTTATCATGTTTAATGAATGGGTTATTTAATTAATTATCTCATTTCTTAAATTCCTTGATCATCTTGATAGATGTTTGATTCATGAATTAATTTATTATGCAGGTGATTTTGATCTTTTCTTGTCTTTGTGATTGCAGGTCCTTGACGACGACTTTCTTCAAGCCACTGGAAAGAAGATCAGCGCTGGACTACAAGTAGGTTTCTAAAACCCTGTTATAATTAATTCCAAGTCAAACAATATCTAGAGAAAATAGTTTTTATTTGTCCATTTGTTGCTAGCTATCCGTAGGACACTTGGGAGGTCTGTCTTTTCCGCAAGAACGACTTATCCGTCCAACACATATGCAACTCCCTCCATTCAAGGGTGCACTGTAATGCACTTCCCAACATTCAAGGGTGTGTTGGTAAAATGGGAGCGAAATTCTCATTGTTCCGGAATCTCCACATGGCCAGTGCCTTCTAGAAGAGTCCATATCTGTCAAAATTCAAATCCTAGTGTCCATATAACACCTTTGAACTTGGAAACATGTCTTTCCTACTATTAGAAAGTCATTCATTGAGAAACTACCATCAGTTACCCTATCAGTTAAGCACAGATCCTAGTGCTAGGGAGCGAAGAATTTTGGTAAAGAAATGTTGTTGGATTCTCAAATGAGAGAGTGAAATATTTGATATTCTGCTGGTGAGATGTTGAATGTGATGAGGCTAGGATGATGCTGGAGCTGGTGACATCAAATTGATCATTGGTTGTAACCTCCCCATTCTAATCTTTAATAAATATTGTTGTTCATTTTCCCATATATGTATATGTTTATGTTTCTATTTCTCATGCAATGGACTCCTAAATGATATATATGTTTCATGTTTAATCGATTTAAGTGATTAAGATAAGTAGGCATCTGTATATTGCAATCTATTTGCTATTCTCCATTATACTTGCAGGAACCAATCTAGTGATCTAAGTTGAATTGGAGGCTACAACAAAAGCGACAGAAGGAGAATAGGAAGTGCTTGGATCACAAGTAGGTTCTTCTATATTTATGTGTGTCTATTTATTCTTAGAGAAAGTGATAGCAAAGTTTTTAATCTATTGTTCTAAGTGCCTAGCACCACACTTAGGGAATTTGATTTATTTGTAGCTCATAATTCTTCATAACAATTTGGAAACTTAGCTGGGGAATTTCCTATCATTCTTGGTGTTTTTTCCTCTACTTCTCCACCCAGTAGCATCTACTTTCAGTTATTAGACTTTTGAATCAAATAATTGCATTAGAAGTGTATTATGTAGCTTGATTTTTCAATCTCCGTTGTGCCCAATGCACTGTTGGTTAAGACATAGTGCACTGCAATGCACTGTCTCCCACTCAGGGGTGCACTACAATGCACTGTATCCCTTTAGAGACCGTGTTTCCCCCTTAGCCAACCAAATTACATTTGAATTGGTCATTGCCATCATTCTCAGCCATTTTTTTGCTATGTTTTCAATTGTCTGATACCTCCTAGAGACCTGTGAATTTCCCTGATTCTTACTCCTTTGAAAAGTAAGTTTGTTCAATCTATCTTTAAGTGTTTTTCTTTATTATTGACAAAGAAAATTCAAAGTATTTTATTTTTGCATTAGATCCATTTATTTTCGTAGAGGAAATTGTTGTTAAATTCTTCGTTTCTTGTAGGAAAAATTGTAGTTCCATTCTTCGTTTTTCCTAAAAGAGAAATTGTTGTTAAATTCATCGTTTCTCAAAGAAGAAAACATTTATTTTTGTTTATTTGATGCATATAGTTTCGTTTCTTTTATTCACATTAAGGGAGCTGAAAAGAGAAACCTGCATTTACATATAGTGAATTGTGTGTTTTGCATAGCAACAAGTTAGGAAAGCTACATATTAGTTTGTGCTCTTTGTTGTTTGCTCTCAAAACTGATTGCTCTTTCCCTTAGTAGCTAGGATTTTCATTGAAAAAGCTAAAATTGAAAAGTTTGCTTATCATTTTAGTTTTCATTTTAGGAATTTCCATCACATCATCATGGTGAACCTCAAAAGGAAAATTTTTAAACAAGATCAACTTAAAATTTACATCAATTTACCTAAAAAATCTTTGGAACCATCACGATAACCTTTAGAAGGTCTAGGCTAGAGACGTGTTTCGGCATCGTTAAACATAGCAGCTGTCGTTAACTTTTCTGTGATACATTCCGAGTGTGATACCTCACTCCACGTACGTAAGTATATCAAAGCTAGTCCACGTACCTTCAGGTATATCAAGTGGTGTTCTAGGGCGAAAAGTATAAGGGGGTGCTCTCACTGTGCGGTTTCATGTTAGACAGTGTTAATACGGACTTGGGCCTCCACGTACCTTCTTGTATATTTGGGAGGACTAATTTATGTTGCTATCCATCCATAGTGGACCGAGTCAACTCCCTTGTAAGTTGTGATACACCAAACACAACATTCAGGGAGATTTCCTGTCCGTACTTCTTAGTTCGCCAGGAGGTATTCTGCAGTTCACAATTACTTGGTAAACTTTTTGCCTAGAATTACCCCTTTTATTTTGTTTATTTGTTTTGGTCATAAAATAAATCATTCATCATGGAAGAAGAACATCCATTTCCCTGTCATTTGCATATAATAGCACTGAAACCACCTTTACCACTGGAAGCCACTTCTGGTTGGCGAAGGCAACATCGCTCTACCGAAACTAGTACTATTAGTACCTCTGGTGTGACATCATCCTCACATATACCAGAGTTGGCACAAGCTATATCTACAAATCCTGGTTCATCTACTATTGTTGAGACAAAGTCCTCACAGCTACCCGTGGTCACAATCCATCCAATCAGTGAGACCATACCTCCCGAACCCGACGTTGTTCAACTGGAAGTTGATCCAGATCCTGTCACTTTTTTGCTAGAACATTTGTATCCTGAAGGAAAACAACAGGAATTTGTCCTGTATCGGTCACCCCACAATCTATTGTAGTCATTGAGTTTCCCATATCGCGCAGTCAACCTCCTGAAATATACTTTGGGCCTGACAGTGAAATCCTTTCACCTGGTTTAATTTTGATTGAAGAAATACCACAAGACAAAACACCTTTAACTCCAACTCATTTTGGGGCAGAGATTTACCTATATGAGTCTTTTCCTCAATCACCTTCCTCTAATTTTTTTGATCCTGTTTCTATTAGAGTTCCCGTAGATCCAATAGGGTATAAATTTGGTGGAAAAACCATGCCTGAGCCAACATATTCGACTGGACCATCTCTTCCAATTACGATAGCACCTGCTCTCGCTACCTCGTTGATGTTCACAAATTCACCAGAGTCACATTTATATGGTGGCCCTTTCATCCCACCTAGTTACCAATCTTTATCTGGAACCTTCTCTCGCGCATCCTCAAACCCATGGACTTCACCAATGTCATCAAATGGTATTATAACTAGTAAATCTATAGTGAGTACTGAACAGCTTGATCCTTTATACACATCATCAAGGAAATATCAAGCTGGTCCATCTGGGTATATTCCATCCAGTACAATTTCAACTAGACTCCCTGTGTTTGGAGAACAATATTTTCCATCTTATTATACTCCTCATGCTGGGAGAAACCTATGGTCACCCACTTTGACAATAATCTGTCACTATTTGGTCATCCTAATGTTGAAATGAATGTTTGTCAGTGGCAACCCACTCTGCCCATCCAACCACAAACAGTTGTACACTCGTATCAACCGGTTCAACCTGTTGCACCCACATCAATTCCACTTGTTAATACATATTTACCCCTGTTACAGACTCAAACTGTTGTACCTCAATTGTCTTAGGCAGGTCCTTCAACCCAATACCCCAAGTATTGGGCCCTTAGACTCCAAATCCTTCGACTGGTTTACAACAACCACCTGTATTCGGAATCATTTATTCACAAGCTGGATTACCATATTATGGGATGTCGCAGCCACAACTAGGTTATACCTATCCTCAACTAAATCCAAGATATCCTAGTTTGGTTTATAATATTGGTGGATAGACCCCTTGGCAGCCAGAAGCCCATATGTCACAACCTTCATTTCAACAAGTAACGTACCCAGGTTTTGGTCAACAGAATCCTCAAGCATTTTCTTATCAAAACAACCCCTAACTGGGTTACCAGCAACAGATTCCTTATGCAGGTGCTCAAAGGCGTGTTTCCCAATAAATTCCATCATACCCTGGCTATGCTCAACCTGACCTTAATCGACAGTTGCCCTTTGTTGCAACTTTAGAGTTACTAGATTTAAACCGACTCACCAATGATCCAATCAACTATGCTCCTTGGTGGCCGGTGATACCTAATAAATTACCCTCAGATATTACTAAGTTCAATGGAAACTTTGGGGAAGACCATTTGACTCATGTTATGACTTATCATTTATGGTGTTCATCTAAATCCCTAAATGATGACTCTTTTCGACTACTTCTTTTCTAGTGTATGCTCACTAGTCCAGCCGCAAAATGGTACATTGAGTTACCAATAGCTTCTTTTGATAATTTCACTGCCCTAGCTACTGTCTTTTTGACCCACTTCCAGTTACCCATACGATATGAAACTGGAATATAACTCTTGACTAATTTTAAACAGAATAATTTTGGGAATCACGATTGTCGTTAGACCAAAACCCGCAGGCGTTAGTCAACGATCGCATCGCCAGAGATAAGGATCCACGAAAGGCGGTTAGTCCATGTCGTGAAACACACAGGGAGCGTTAGTTTATCTAATGTCCAACAATATCCCCCTGAATGCGAGCCGGGTGTGTATCGAACTCGTGACCTACCCTCTGATACCACTTGTTGGGAATCACGATTGTCGTTAGACCAAAACCCGCAGGCGTTAGTCAACGATCGCATCGCCATAGATAAGGATCCACGAAAGGCGGTTAATCCATGTCGTGAAACACATGGGGAGCATTGGTTTATTGAATGTCCAAAAACTAATGCTACTCACATTTCTGATCATATTCATGGGTGGTGTCGTCATCGTAGAATGGTTAAGACATTTGTTCATGATCAAATCCTTGCTGAGTGGTTCATTAATTCCATGTTACCATCTGTAACTGAGGATGTGGCTAAGGGTGTCATCATCACTGAAGAGTTGGTCATTTCTCATGCCCAATATTTAGATTTTATTTATACTCAGTCTAGCACGCTCTACAAGGAAATTCCTAACGCGTCGCGATCTAATTTTACTGTTCCTCCTCCATCTAAGGACGGTCATGCCAACGATGGTATGATCGGTATTGCAAGCACACATCACTCTACTGCATCTGATCCTGTGCCTTCTTCCAAATCCATGCCGTGTCATCTGACAAAGGCAAAAGTGACAAGCAACCCAGAAGTAAGAAAAAATGGAAATCAAAGAAAAAGAAAACTTCTACCCTGTAGGAAAGCCCATATGATCAATCGACTGGAAATCAGAAACCTCGTTACCCTTGCATAATCTGTAATGAGGAACAATTTGTTCGGGACTATACTCACCACGCTGAAGTATAAAAAATGGTTAAGACCTCTCATGCATCAGTTGTGTTGACAGATCCATTTCTGAATCCAAACACAAATTTGGTTGCTACAGATCCAACTTCTAGTTCCCAAGTGCTTATGCTGTCTTTCATGAAGCTATCGATTGATGTTTTGGTGTCAATGTGTAATAATTATTACAATAGTCAGGCTACTAATAAACCTACTACCTCGACCATGAATCCGTCTACGTAATCGATACTGCCACTTGCTATTCCTAAATTGACAATCAAGCCACTGAAGGGAGTCGTTCATAAATCGACATTTAATCCTTGAGCCAGAGATGCTCAAAATTATAATATAGTTGAATATTTGGATCAATCCCCCTTTTCTATGTTAGCGCTTGAGGTGCTACAAAATTTTCCCTCCCATAAGCAGGCTTTGTTGTCGGCAATTGGTGGAATTGATCTGACAGATTCCAATCTTGTAGTCTTTAATCATACGGGCTATGTGCCACAATTACCAACAGAATTGGAATTCTCCATCCAAGTAAATGTTATTGATCTCCTTTTTCATCGTACTATTTTTTGGGGCCCTTATTTTGGAGATCAACAAATTTTGAGTGGTGGCAAACACGTGGTAGAACGCAAGCTTGGTAGGCAAAGAGGTGTCAAGGCTGCGGAGGAGAAGAGGATAGGTGTCACGGTGGTGGCGGGAGCAAGCATAGAAAATGGAAGGGTGCGGAAGGAAACAGGCAGTGAACTCCCAGTGAACGTAAAGAGATGAAAGATAGCCGAGCAAGAAACGGGGAAGAACTGTCAGTCGCGTGAGCGGGAGAATAAACAAGAAACTAGCCAATGGAGGAGAAGGTTGGTACATACGAGAATAGGCAATGGAGAGCCACATGAGAGCTCTATCGGGTTGCACTGTTCTCCTCTCTTCCTAATCACTGTAGTTTCTCTCTGTCCCTCAGGACGTGTTGTAGTTTGTTCTATTCTATGCTCTCCTGTAGCAGAGCTTTGTAATGATTTGCCTCTGACGGCTGTTGACTAATATATCCAAGATGGTTGTTATGCTATGTGATGTTGAATATGAATGAGTGCTATTATTAGAAGTGTTTAATTTTTTTTTTTTATCGTTGGTTTAACTGTTTCCCTAAAGAATATATGTTGCAGAATGTTCTGTCATGGCTATCTAATTCCTTAGTTTAGTTGTGGTTCACCTATTTAGATGTTGGGGAAATGATATCGATCTACTCTCAATCACAGTATGGTCACGACACGCCTCGGGTGAGACTCTCTTCCCTTTGGAGCAGAGTGGAAATGCCGACGTGAAACTAGACTATGGCGGAAAACCTTGTTGGCCCTCAGCCCTGAACCCGGGTCTTCCCTATGAGACCTGCTTTCTCGCCAACATATGGTTCCATTGCCAGGACCTGAAAATAAATTTGGGAGCTAGATCATGGTATCTCAGATCTTCGAAAGGGAAATATGAAGCTGGTGGGATAACCACCTAGATCAGTTCATAGCCCAGCAAGCTGAGCTAAGATGATAGAAGGAAAAGACGATCAAAGACTTGGTCCTATTCTCTGACTCTGCTAGCGATACCTATGAGATCTTCTGGGGAAATTTCCCAGAAGAACTCTACAACTGATTATGGAGGCTTCAGACCAAGACCGTCAAGGGAAAGTTGCCCAAGATCAATCGCAAGTGGGCCCACGAGGATCTGGTGACGCTTTATCGGTTAGACACTAATTTAACCCGAGTTGTAGATTTTTGGGTGGAATCTACTTTGGAAGGATACATAGTGGAGTTTGCAGCTGAGTGCTACTAGTATTTCTCAAAGGCAGAAAGTACCTTCAGATCTCGGTTAAGGGGAAAAATACTGAAGGATATTCCCTTGTGGATCAAGGCATTAATGGTAGATGAAGGACTGATGGGATTCCAGAAGGCAGGGATGGAAGCATAAAACCCCAGTGCCGGGGGAAGGGATTGAGGGAGAGATGTTATTAGAACCGTGAGAAGGGGAGTAGGAGTATGGATGTCGAGACTGCCAACAGGCTCAGGGAGGGGCGAGCACATCGGAGGGCGCAGATCGCAGAAAGGTGGCGAGAGAGGGTGATGAGGGAGTTGAAGAGACAAGGAAGTATTCGGAAGGGAAAGGAAGAGGTGCCTCAGAAGATGAAGGGAATTGAAGGTCAGGTGTGTCCCCAGGATATAGGAGGGGTCATGAAAGAAGTGCGGCAGGTGTATAGGAGTCCAGCCCAGGTGGAGCAGGGAAGGAAGTCTGACGAAGAAGGTACATACGCATGCCCAGAGGAGGTTTCCGATGTGGAGATGCACGTTGCAATGGAGCAACTCTTTCAAGAAAGGCCGACGTCCATATCTCAAGGTATTACTAGTCCCCACAGTTCTAGTAGCTCTAATCCCGACCTTCCCCTGGTGTGCTACAAGCCCATAAGTGAAATTTTTGTTAAGTTACGTGAATTAAGTAGATTGCACCATAGTCAGTCTCCAATTGGAGCAAAATTTAGTAGCGGGATTGTTAGTGGCCCTGTCTCACAACCAGGATCCAACGGCTTTGTTTTAATATCGCCCAATCAAGTAAGCATGGCGGGATCACTTACGCGGTACCTAAAATTCTCTGGGAAAGGGAATGACGATGTCAAATAGCACTGGTATCTCTGTCAGGCCATCTGGAGAGCACGACAGACACCAAATGTTGGAAAGTTGATAGAATTTCAAACCACTCTTAGGGAGAGGGCCCTACGATGGTTTATGAAATGGTCGGAGGCCCACCAGAATCCAGCGATGGCTGATGTAAAGAGGTATTTCATTAAGGAATTCAAACTACCTTAGACAGACCAGCAAGGCCTGTCAGAGATGTGGGAGATCAAGCAGAGAGAAGGGGAAACTGCTTGGGGTTTGATGCAAAGATTCAAGGATTCCATTGGGAAACTCAGCTACCCAATCGACCTTAACCATTAGAGGGATTGGTTCATTAAAGCCTTATTACCCTTGACCGAAACTCCACTGACCCAACAAAGGATCGACACACTGCAGGATGCGCTGGAGCAGGCGATGAAGATAGAAGCCATGGTGGGTTATCCACAAGAATTCAAAGGGGGCACAACAGTACATGACCCCTCCATACTGGGTTTACAACATCAAATAGCCAGTATGACAGAGAAACTTAAAGAAATACAACCCATGCGACCACCAAGACCAAAGGTGTGGTGCACACACTCTCTCGTGGAGGGACATGTCGCCACGGAATGCCCTTGGTTGCGAGGCCCAATGGTGGGGACATCGGCGGTAGGAGCACAGGGGGCCCCACCTCTAGGAGCGGTCGCAAAAATCAACACCCAAGGGATATACCCACCACAACAGCCATATACGGGGTTCCCTGCACAACTAGGTCCAGCCACCAACGAATATTGTGAGGTATGTAAAAGTATGGGTCGTCAACCCCGCATGTGTTCGATCCTACAGAAGTATTCCAATGTTCCAAATAATGTATACTGTGAGTTTTGTGCCACGACCACCCATAGCACAGAACAATGTTGAGCACTGGACGCCCTGGCAGAGCGACTGGATCGGTCATCATACAGAGTAAATTAAGCTCCCCAAGGAAAAGGAAGAGGCATGCGAGGGGGCTGAACATGAGGTAGAGGTCTGGTACAATGCTATAACTGCAACCAGGAGGGACATGTGGCTAGAGAGTGTCCACTCCCTAGGATACCCTGGTGCTCGCAATGCCGTGTCAACTCACACGCAACAGAAGACTGCCCGAAGCTCATCAAAAGATGGGAAGAGAAATCCAGACAGAGGGGGGCGAATCTAGTGAATGTGGAACCCCGACTAACGGGAATTAAACCGATGCAAAACGTGGCCATAGTGACACGAGGCGGAAAAAGAATGGGGGAGGATGTACACACTATGGACCCCGTAAAAGTAGTCTGGCCAACATCCCCAAAGCTCCTGTTCAAACCTGAACGACAGAAACAATTCTTCCAAGAAGCAGCAGAGACGTTTGCCCAACTGGGGGGAAACAAAGGAATCGAGTTACAGAAAATTCAAGAAGACAAGGAGACATAGAATACTAATGAAGCCTTAATACAAGAATGGTTCCATTTGTTCTTTAATATTGTTAATAATGCACCAATGCTGGAGCAGCTAAAGCAAAACCTGCAGGGGGTGCTAGAACAGATTACAGGAACAAAAGAAGCAGCAGAAATGGACCAGAAATATGTTCAAAGAATAAAGAGAAACAAATGCAGGATGGGAAAGGAATTCTGAGTAAATACGCAAGTGGCAGGATTCCAGATTAAGGACACCATGCTTGATCTGGGATCCAATGTGAACATCCTGCTAAGGAAAACTTGGGAAGCGCTTGGGAGGCCAAGATTGACATACTCTCCGATCCAGCTTCGGATGGCAAATCAGTATTGCATTGCTCCCATCGGTTGACTGGAGAATGTGGAGGTTGATATCGCGGGGGTAGAAACGTTTACGGATTTCGAAGTTATTGACATCATGGGGGACAAGGATCCGTACCCAGCACTGCGGGGGATCAATTGGGATTTTAAAAATTATGCGGTAATTGATCTAAAGAAAGAATTGATGATCTTCGAGGATGGGGAAATCAGAGTCACTCAACCGCTTGACCCCTACCAAGGACCGAGGTATACCGAGACTGTGAATAATCGAGAAGATGCTAAGCTCTTGGACCATCTCTACCAGATGACCGTCAGAAGAAGGGAAGACTACATCAACTCGACGACAGAAGGTTCGGTAAGTTGGAGAAGTATTCAAAGCTTGGAACTAGGATCAGAACTGGCATGAGACTATTGGCAGCAAGGAGGCTATAGAACAAACACAAGGAGGTGTGCCAGTGTTGCAAGAGTCAATTGGATTGGGGCTGAACTTCAAGGATACCCAATATTGTCAGATATGAATGCTGTAAGTGTTTTCATAGCCAAAGTGGAAACCACAGTGCCCGAAGACCAGAGAATACCCTTTATGGACGTGGCATCGTAGTCTACAGCTGCAAGATGGTGGAGTAACCATCGTGACTCACTGACGCGATGGGATGAAGTGGAAGCAACAATGAAAGCCAAATTTCAAGAGGAAAAGGATCCCAGGCGAAGAGACCAGTACCAAGGGGACGCAAGTCCCATAAACCATCTGAAAGATTGTGAAGCACAATGGCGAGCTTATGGCTACCCTGAGGAATTGTGGGTCCACAAGTTCATCCACTCCTTGGATGTGATCCCAAAAGCATGGTACTTAACGGAGGAAAAGAGAAGAGGGACCCAAGATTGGCAGGAAGTTGCGGAGAAATTCATAAGGTGCTTCACCTTTAAGAGAGAAACAGAGCATATTACACAAGCTTTGCAAGCTATCAAGCAGGTACTGTTCTTTCCTGATAATCTGTAGACGGACGAGCAGTCACTGTGGTACCACGGTATCCAGCAAAAGGTGGCGTGTCAGAAGATTAATAGTGAGATGGACGACGAAAATCTGGAGGACCTAAGACACCTGTATTTCGAAGAAACAGAGGGGGAGAGGGACATTAAGGAATAACCCACTACAGAAGGTATCCACCTCTTGCCACTCAGAACTAGAAAGGTAAACATTGGGACAGAGGACAAACCTAGGCTGGCGACCATTGGAGACTACTGGGACGAGCAGACAACAAGGGAATTATTTAGTCTACTTGAGGAGTATGAGGACTTGTTTCCGTCATCAGTAGCAGATCTCAAAGGCATAAAATGAGATATGGGGGAAATGAGAATAATATTGAAGCCTGATGCTAGGCCTGTCAAACATAGACCATATCGGTTAAACCCAAGGGTGAAGGAAAAAGTGAAAGCAGAGATCGACAAAATGCTGAAAGCCGGGCTCATATTCCCCATAGAAGAGGCAGAATAGGTAAGCCCCATTGTTATACAAAGAAAAAAGGAGAAATCAGAGATACAAGTCTGTGTGGATTACAGAAGCCTCAACAATGCATGTATCCATGACCTGTTCCCTACCCCATTTAGTGACGAAGTGCTCGAAAATGTTGCAGGGAACAAAGCATACTCATTCACGAACGGATTTTCAGGTTACCATCAGGTGAGAATAGCAGAAGAAGACAAGACAAAGAAAACCTTCACTACCGAATGGGGTTCCTTTGCATACAACGTGATGCCATTAGGACTGAATAATTCACCCGCAGTTTTCTCTCGCATTGTGATAGTAGCGTTCCGAGAATACATCCACAAGTTCCTAGAAGTCTATATGGATGACTGGACTATGTATAGCTTGTTGAAAGACCATGTGAGCCTAATAAGAGTAATGTTTGATAGGTGTAGACAACTACAGATCTCATTGAATCTGAATAAATGCATATTTGCTGTACCATTCGGAACATTGCTGGGGCATGTGGTATGTAATCAGGGTGTTTGTGTAGATCCGGCTAAAGTTGTAGTGATTGTCAATATGGAGGCTCCGGAGACCGTCAAACAAATGCGGTCACTTTTGGGACACATAGGCTACTATCGACGTTTCATCTGCAATTACGCCAAAATAACAGTGCCCTCGGAAAAACTGCTAAAAAAATCAGATCAATTTCAGTGGACGGACAGCTATAGGGAGGCACTAGACGTGTTGAAAGAAAAATCGGCAAGTGCACCGATACTAGTTGTTGGAGAGGTAAATCCCCTCTGCGGACAGAGGCGATCCCTACTAGCCCAGATTGGGTCTAGCAACAATTGTATCATGCTAAGGCGCAAGTTCCTAATTGCAATAGACCAAATTGTGAGGAAGGCCTACCTTAAGTCCAATGTTGTTGTCGTTTGCGGAGAAGATAGCGCTCCCGTTTCCTTGCTCTGGCAGATCACAATTCTCCTGCTTGGCGCGATCGAACACCTACACATATAAGAAACACGACAAACACAAAAGCATAAAGACCAATATATGCAATTATGTATCAGTTAGAGAAGATACAACTCATGATCACAAAGTATGAACAATACGAGTGGAACCATAACCAAAGTCGCTTATCATTAATAAAACAAAGAAAGATATAACTTGCGTTTTGACACTGGATATTCCTTCGGCAGGTCGACAGCGGAGTACGTCTCGGTAAAGCTCGTCCGGAATGGGACAAGCCTCTCTCTTCGGTTGTCTTGACAATAATCTCCTTGCTACTGATTTGGCTCTATGAGGACTATCAAGGCTTTTGCAGCATTCTCTAGGCTATTGAAGGCTCTTGTAGGCTAGATTGCAAAAGGAAAATGGCAAGCTTATATAGATGGTGGAAGGGGAGTTGGGATCCCTACAATCATGGGATTGGCCCTATCCTCAAGGAAGCTTCCATGATAGGTGGAAAACCACTTCCTCTACATGGAGATCCGGAGCCAAACCTCCCAACTCAATTTAGTGACCAGTTCAGGAATTGGTTGGAGTCAATCTTCCGCCATTTATTTTTTAAAAACACTCCTTAATAAGCCTGGCACAGGTATAACACTGTGACAATGCGCCAGCTGGCGCGCCCTCTTTGGAGGATTTCCCCCATTGGCACGAGCGCTGAACTGGCTAGTCGCGCCAAGGACAAAAAGGCTATTTTTAGGGTTTTTCACAAGGAATTGTCTTCAGGGGAATGATTGTCCTTGTCTAGGGGGATGCCATGAAAGTGGTTTCAGGTTATGTCACTATTCATAGGTCACGGAATAAGCCCTCCAATGTGCGGGACGAGGGATTGCAGGGACGGTGACAAATTGCTGTGTAACAGATGCCCCCTAAAGCATGAGGCCCGAGAGAGAGAAAGGGGTGAAATGATTTACGAGAATGTGTGCAATTGAAAACACTGCCATCGGAAAACCTGCGTAGACAAGTACAACTGATATCTCAAATACATGATATATGTGGTATGGGCACAACCATCCATAACAGAGTATACAATAATCTAGATCCAAGGTATGGACGCAGCCATCCAGTGAGGATCGATAAATAGACTCAGGTATGGTCGCATACATCCAATAAATGAGTCATGTAACCAATCATAATAATCCACAAAATCGCAGCCTGGATTCTAACAGACAAAACCCAGGGTCTTGCGCTCCATCTCGACCCGAACAAAGTACAAGTTCAAGCATGCGAATAAGTGAGCTGAAGTCGAACATGTAAGAACATCACCTGATTACCAGCCAATGATGAAAGTTGTTAACAGACACGAGAGGTACCACCAATAGTGACAATGGTCCTCAAGGTACTACAGGTACAATCCACGGAATGTGAACAATGAGCTGACGTCGAACACCCGTAGAATTACTCGATCGGAGGCCAATGATGAAAACCTCATGTCGAACACGAAGAACCTACCATTGAGACATGCAAACTCCAAGGTACCAGAAGGGAGTATCTAGATCAGTTTCTTGGATAATGAGCTGAAGTCGACAGGAAGTGACCTTGATCGAAGGTGGGCCATAGTGTTTCCCACATCATCGACACGAGACAGAGGAACATAATGTTTTTGTGAATTAGGATCAGATGAGAATCAGAGGGGGGTTGAAACTTTGCAGAGGTCAAATTCTCTTGAACATATCGGCAGCACGACATTGGATTCGGCAGTATTTGACATCAAAAGATCAGAGGTCATGATGACAAGGCAAAGAGCAGATGAGAGGTCAAAAAGGATTACCCAAACCCACGGAGGCAAATAAAGACTGAGATGAGATGTCCCCAACCTGACACAAATGCAGACAAGTGCCATGTTCAAGAGCAACATACTGCCGACACGACGATGATACTGGTTCCATTTTCTCCACCATTTCTGGTGAGTACCCCAATTATTTTTAAAAACAAGCTTGAAGGGGATATCATATGCTTGTACTATCCTTCAGACAAATCCATCCTAGTACATTTAACGAGCCCTAGGAAGGAGGAACTCGAATATCGTCATTACGACTGAATCCGATGTTATCAGGGTTTAACAAGTCTGACAAAGGGAGAATTCGACGTCTTTTCATGTTTAGAGAGTTTGAAAAGACAGCAGAAAAGTAAACTCCGATGGTCCCTTTTCGTAAATAGTTCCTCAGATCCGAAAAGGTAGAAAACTATGTCTGAGAAAACCTCCTAGTCGCGATAGGCTAGGGTATTCCTTTTTTGTAAATAATCTATCCCAGCCCAAAAAAGGGGTAAACATATATTGGGTAGATGTCGTTTCGTAACCACTTTAACGAGATCAAAACGACAAGCGACTCGACAATATTTTCATGTTTGGAGAGTTAGAAAAGAGCTGAAAGATATCTCCAAAATGACTTTTTCATGTTTTTACTGAGTCCGAAAAAGTATAAAATAAAACTCGTATCACTGTCCAAGCCGCGAAAAAACCTGTCGCTACACATAAAAGCAAGTGTAAAATCCATTTTTCGACAAAATATATTAAAATATTGAGAAAAATGGCTTTCAAAACCTAATTTTGACTTCAAAAGTTATAAATATGCCACAAATGGTAAAAACATATTTACTTTTACTTTTTACCTCATTTGGAGAGCAACAATGGTCTTTTGGTGTGCGAACTTGCGACGATGATAGCGACCAATCCAGTACATCATCCGGGTTCTCATCCGTTCCAGGTAAAAG
The DNA here is from genome assembly GCA_034641835.2 of Pinus albicaulis. NCBI lineage: Eukaryota > Viridiplantae > Streptophyta > Pinopsida > Pinales > Pinaceae > Pinus > Pinus albicaulis. The sequence continues at coordinate 565,079,506 of CM076577.1, read as the reverse complement.
GCGCTACCTTAAGCTATGTTTTGATCCATTTTTTGTAGATTTCCATTGTGTATTCAATCTCTGGGGGAACCCTTTGGAAATTTAGGGCTCGACCAATTGGCATGGGTATCGGGCACGGATCCGCGCTAATTGGCTCTTGCTTACAAAGGGGTCGCGCCAATGGCGCAACGCGATTTTCCGCTTTAATTTTCCAAAATGTGAGCCACTCAATTTAATTTTAAAGTGTAACATAGATCTAATAAGGCATTTTTGACCATGTTGGTGCAGATATCCAAGCACAATGGTGATTGAATGGAAGGAGAGGGAACATGGAGAAGAGGACGAAATGGCCATGCAAAATGAAGCTTTCATGAACGCACTCCAGGACTGTGGTGTCAAGAAATTCTTCCTCACACCATGTTTGCGAGCTCAACCTGAGCTATTACAGTACTTGGTTAGCATATGGGATGAGAACGAGGAAGTGTTTAAACTCCAGGACCAAGTGCTAGAACTTGAAGTCTCCGATGTCTATTTGATAACCGGACTGTTGCGCAGAGGCCCAGTGCCAATCATGACAGGTAGTAGATCCTCTGGAGAGAAAAAGGAACAGGTAATGGCAAGAGTGTGCCCAGGGGCACAGACAGGATTGAGGAGTGGGAAAGTAGACATCCACACTGTCCGCGATCTAGCACTCCGAGTAGTGCTTCACACCATTACGCGGGTTGCGGGATTGCAGGCACCGCATGAGGCAACCAAAGCGCAAATCCTACTAGCCTCTGAGTGCGTGAACCCTACATTGTTTGATTGGGCCACCATAGTGAAAACCAACATCAAAAGGCAATTAACAAAATGCAAGAAAACCAAACTGAAACATTTTGGATACGGTTCCATTCTGGTGTCGTTCATTTTGGAACGACTACCCATTTTTCAGGGCCAAGGGGAAATAGTTACCGAGCCGACATCGAGGGAGTCGAGGATGGCTCGATGGGAAACACTCATGCCCAGATCAGGAGGGGGCTAGCAGATGTCCTGGAGGCCCAAGTTCTTTGCATGGTTACGGCATCAACTGATCATAGTCGAGGATTGGCCCTATGCTGGGACCGATTTCACTGGAGACCAAGATCTTCCGCTCCCGGAGGGGGAGGACTGGGACGAGGAGCTGGGTATGACTCTTTTTTTTATTTTTTATGTGTTTATGATTTTTATGATACATGCCTATTCTAACAATAGTTCTATGTGTATGCAGATGTTGGCCCAGAGAGACCTGCCCTCTCGCATACGACCCTCAAGCAGAGGGTGCCGAAGGAGAAGAGCTGATCCAAAACCTTAAGGGCATTGCCCGAGGGATTCCAGACTATGCCCGGCTAGCAGATGTCTCGATGGAATATTAGAGACACACAATGGGGGTGCCTAGTCACCTCTAGCGTGGCATCCACGTCAGGTAGAAAAACGTGTCGAACATCAATCCACCATCATTCAACAAAGCACTAGTGTCAGTCCGTAGGATCGCCAAGATTTAGAAATAATGGCCATAATTAGAACTATCCATACTGTAATAAATTTTCCATAATTAGACATCACCCCCCAGCCGTCACATCCGCCCACATCCCAAGACTACAATCAGCAAGTGTCAAAACCCACCTCAGCAGCTAACGGATCACACGATCGTAGCCGCGGGAGAAGCCAGGGGAACATTAATTAGTTATGGGGTCTCATCAACCTCACCCGTGCCAGTTACTGACATAACCTGCATGCATAAAAGCACGAGAATTTCGGAGAAATCCGAGTTAGAGTTAGAAACCTCTGAAGGAGCAAAGGAAGTTGGAGCAGAACTAGAGCAGAGAAGGTGTCTAGAAGAAGAAAGCCAAGAAAAGGGGCTGAGAACTATTTTGTAGGTGTATCAGCGACGAGCAAAGATGACGAAAGTAAGCCCAACAGTGGTAGAATAGGAGCTAGACAGCAGGATTCAAAAAATGGAGTCCCTCGTCGGGAAATATGACAGTGCAGCCTTAATTGATGCAGACCTCACAGACTCCTTTGAGTTTCCTGCGCTAAAAAGAAAAGTGTACATTGAAAACTATACAACAGAAGCAGGACGGGTGGCAGCAAAATTCTTGCCTGAGTTTATAGGTATCTAGCAGTCCTCAATATTGAATTTGAGGAACTTTCCAGTGTTCAGGACGACAGGCGCTGCAATGCAGTTCACCAAATTCTTGCTGAGTAGAATTTAGAACGACTCTCTATGGTTGGGGAAAGAGATCCCGATTAACGTCGAAGACATTTATAGGCTAACAGGGCTCTCAAAGGAAGGAAGGGACGTCTCTTCAGCATTCCAGACCATCTCCAAATGGGCGAAGAAGTCGGGGGATACAGACTACTATGCAAAGTATGGCACCTGAAGGGGAGGAAAGGAGGCAAAAATTGAGCTAATCAACAAGCCAGAGATCAGATTCGCATGCTACCTCATTTCCAGCGAGACGATGAGGCATTACATAAAAGGGGAGTGTACCTTAGACACCATTTCAGTCGTGGAGCACTGCGTCCAGGGGACCAGGCTAAACTGGTGCTCCTTCCTGCTGAAGGAGCTGTTCGAGGCGTGTGAAGACAATTATAAGAGGGCAACGGGATTTATCTACGGATACTTGATAGTAGCACTGGCCATGTGGAAGTGGACTTTCCCCCTCAATAGGATACCAGTGGAGATAGCGGAGGATCGGCCACTGGTGATGAAGTTTACCCCATGGAAGGTGTCTGGAGACCCCAGCACCAAGGAAGTAAACGTAGAGGCCTTCAGAAGTTGGTATTGCCTAATGGTTGACGTGGCGACGAGCCAACAAAGGATCCCTAGAAACCTGCTGGACGGATATAGTGAGAAATTATGGTTTGGGGTCATGCACAAGCACATGTTCCTCAGACCCACTTGTGTACCGGAGGCAACATTCCAGATGAGGTCGTTGAAATTCCAAATTGATGAAGAAAATTTCCATACAGAAGTTTTTTCGTGGCCGGGGGTTGCGATGGAAGTCAGAAACGGGGTGTACACGTACATTTTCGATGAGATGCTACCACATCGGTTTCCATGAGAAACGACGGAGGAGGTAGAAAATAGGGTATCAAAACTGTAGCTCCTCCCAATCATTTAGCAACTGAATACAAAGGTATGAAGCTTTAACGAAGTAGTTCAGGTGATATCAAGTAGTGCCACTCCATTCCCAGTTTTTTCAGAATTCCAAGTCTCTCAGTCGACCCCGCTTCCAAACACAACCTCCATCCCCACACCCATTCCAAATGTATTGTTGAGTTGACCAAGCCCAGCAATCACACCGCTGGTGGGAAAAAGTAGGTCCAGGAAACCCATAGTGGCACCCAAGGCCAAGAGGGCCAAAGTTGTAGAATCAAGTCCGGTGGTCGACCTCATAGGGGAGGATCCACCCTGACAACTGAGCACAGGGGTCCTAATCCAAGAAGATCCAATAGCTGAGACAGGGGAAGCAAGCGGGTTTCCACCCCACAGCCCCATTAACCCCTTCGATTTCCTGAACATCCGAATATCACCACCTCGTACTGATCCACTACCACCTACCACCTCATCCGCACCATCCACCTCATCCGCCACCGTGTATGATCTAGTTATAAAGAAACTACTCAATGGGGACCACGAGATGGAGGTTAACTTGGGTACAGAAGTGGCACCCCCAGCCAATCCCACCATGGACCCCTAGACCACTTTTACCAACCTAATCACCCATATGGAACAGATAGTTGAAGACACAGCTGGGCCACTCCCTGAGCTTACTTCGCTCCAACAGCCCAACCAAGCGGATCAAGGGGAGCGACCGGACCTGAACATGGCGGACTCTGCACCCTAGCAAACTCCACCGCAATCACCTCAAGGTCAATCAACAAGATCGGTTTCTAGTGGGAAACCACTTTAGGAGCGGCGGCTAGATCAGGGTACCTCAGGTGTCGAGAGCATGGAGACGTGGGGGACAAACCAGTTGTACCATTTCATCCAGAGGGAAGCATAGCAGGCTGAGAGGCTCCACTCAGAGCTACAACAAAAATGTGAGAAACAACAACAACAGATAATCACGCTTACTGAACAACGTGAGGAGCTTACAATGGAAAACGGGAAGCTATAGAACCAGTTGGACATAGTGGCCAGGGTTTTTAGGGAAGTATGGCCTGCAGTGACGGCCCACTACAGCCAGATACCAGTTGATGTGCAAGAGACGGTAGTAGTAGAGCGGCCAATCCACCTCAGGGTGGCATACTCCAACCTCCACCAGGAGAATACATAACTCAAGGTGACATTGGTAGCACGACCGGTGTTGCTCGACCCAGCAACTGTGTACACAACACAAATCTCAAAGAAATAGGGCCAGGTAACAAAGATGCATGAAGTCCTCAGTACTGCAGCCAGAGATGCCTACGACCTCCTCAAAGGTTTGCAGGAATGCTCAACGGCCCTCACAGTGAAGACACAACCGATTTCAGCCCAGCTGCAACAAATCTCCAAGGAAATACAGGAAGCCACAGACTCAACTGGGTTGGACCAATTATATGCCCAGGCGGATGTGCTAGAGGTTGAAATTCAACAAGTAGAGGAGACGTCGATGGCAGCCAAGCAGGCAATTCGGGAGCTTCACCAGTTCGTAAATATCAGCACCGAAACGATGCAACAGTTGGCCTCTGAGGCTGGTAACCAGGTCAACACAATATTCAGCGTTGTACCGACAATCGTCGGGGAGGAAGTTGTCACCAAAATCACGGCGGAGATTGATGCGTTGCTGCAAGGGTGGCAGCAGGTCGTGGCAAATTTCCAAGAGCTTAAAGCTTCAAATATGAACAAGGTCCCAGAGTTGGAGCCCTTGTTTGGACATCAAGGAGAAGGCATGTAGCCGGAACAGGGCACAGGGTCAGGCAGCCCCATGGAGGTGGAGACGACTCAGGACAATTAACTCGGGACGAGTCAAAAGGATGTGGTCGGGGCCTGTTGGGGCCCTTGTTTTGGAGATCAGCAGATTTTGAGTGGTGGAAAACACGTGGCGGAACACAACCTCGGTAGGCAGGGAGGTGTCAAGGTTACATAGGAGTAGAGGACAGGTGTCGCGGTGGTGGCGGGAGCAAGCATAGACAGCGGAAGGGAGCGGAAGGAAACAAGCAGTGAAATCTCGGTGAATGGAAAGAGACGAAAGAAAACCGAGAAAGAAACAGGGAAGAACTGTCAGTCGCGTGAGCGGGAGAATAAATAAGCAACTAGCCAACGAAGGAGAAGGTTGGTACAGATGGGAATATGCAACGGAGAGCCACAAGAGAGCTCTATCAGGTTGCACTGTTCTCCTCTCTTCCAGTTCACTGTAGTTTCTCTCTGTCCCTCGGGACGTGTTGTATTTTGTTTTGTTCTATGCTCTCCTATAGTAGAGATTTGTAATGATTTTCCTCTGACGGCTGCTGACTAATATATCCAAGATGGTTGTTATGCTATGTGACGTTGAAGATGAATGAGTGCTATTATTAGCAGTGTTTAAAATTTTGTTTATCGTTTGTTTAACTGTTTCCCTGAAGAATATATGTTGCGGAATGTTCTGTCATGGCTGTCTAATTCCTTAGTTTAGCTGTGGTTCACCTGTTTAGATGTTGGGGAAATGATACCGATCTACTCTCAATCATAGTAGGGTCACCATCACGCCTCGGGTGAGACTCTCTGCCCTTCGGAGCAGAGTGGAAATGTCGGCGTGAAACTAGACTACGACGGAAAACATTGTTGGCCCTCAACCCTGAACCCAGGTCTTCCCTGTGAGACCTGCTTTCTCGCCAACACTATTATTGATGAGGGAGCATATATGTGCATTATGTCTCTAAACTGTTGGAAGTCACTTGTCTCACCGCGCCTATCTCAATCGCCAATGACGTTGAAATATTTCAATGGATGTATATATAAGCTTTGTAGTATTATCAATAATCTACATGTTGAACTAGGGGGAAAAACAATGAATGTTGAAGTTGAGGTCATTGACAGACCCCTTGACTATAATATTTTACTTAGAAGGCCATGGGTATATGCTATGACTTTGATCGTTTCTACATATTTTAGAATGATCGCCTTTCCACATAAAGGTGTCATCACAGCCATTAATCAACTATCCTTCTTTTCCTCTAGTTCCCAGGTAACTGGAAGTATTTCGTTAGTTCACACACCCCAACTCACACTTCAGAACATTGGTGTAGGACTCTTAAAGGATTCCACTCTCACGAGAACGTTTGCATTACCGCCGCGTGCGACGTTGGCAGAAATTGCAAGTATAGAGACCTGCTACATGACATATTCCACTCCATCTTGCGTAAGGAAGATTACGGGTGATTTTGAAGTTGTTACGTTGGATGAGTATCTGCCGCCCAACCCAATTGAGCTGGCATAGAAATCAATCTACATGGCTTGGGCGACGAATCCGAAATCATCTTCGCCGGTTGTTTGGGTTGATCATTCATTAGATTATGGTACTCCATCTGATCCTTTTTCCTCAAATTTCTTGACAGATGAGAATATTCTGGAGACCATGATGTCAGACGGAGAACCATGGGAAGATCATCATCATCACTCCCATCTTTAGAACTATGAAAAAGATAATCTTAGTGAACTCTATCACCCATCAATCAAAACATTCTTTTCAAATTCTTTTCCTATTAATGCAATCGATTTCAAGTGAAACTTATCAAATATTCAAGAAACCATTTCTATCAATATTTCGACCAAACCCGACATTGTAGAAAACATTCATGTCGGTGTGTCTTGTTCTCCATCAGAACTCGAAACATATCACTCTCTCTTTCGTGAATTTCGTGATGTATTTTCTTGGTCTTACGAGGAAATGCCAGGCATAAATACTAGTATCGTTGAACACACTATTAAAATGTACCCTGATGTCAAGCCGGTACGTCAACGCCTTTGTCCTGTTCATTCGAAGAAGGTTGCTGCCATTAAAGCAGAAGCTGAAAAACTTTTGCGTGCTGGTTTCATTTACCCTGTTCCGATAATTGAGTGGGTTTCCAACATCATTCCTGTTATGAAAAAACAAGGAACCATCAGAGTGTGTGTCGATTATCGAGATGTCAATCTTGCTTGTCCAAAAGACAACTATCCTAGTCCCTTTATCGACCAGATTATTGACGATTGTGTTGGATGTGAAATATTTTTGTTCATGGATGGATTTTCTGGCTACAATCAAATCAATATATGCCCAAAGGACCAATATAAGACAACATTCATCTGTCCTTGGGGCACATTCTGTTATCGGAAACTCTCGTTTGGTTTAAAGAATGTTGGGGAAAATTTTCAGAGAGCAATGGATTATTCTTTTAATGACATCAAGCACATTGTTCAACCCTATCTAGATGATTTACCCGCACATTCACGAAACCAAACTAATCACCCGATGCATTTGATAGCTATATTTTTATGCTGCTGACACTACAAAATACGCCTCAATTCACATAAATGTGTGTTTTGTGTTGGTTCTGGTGATTTTCTAGGATTCGTCGTCTCAAGAGAAGGTATTTAAATAGACCCACTGAAGGTCCAGGCCATTCTTGATTTTCCTGCGCCATCAAATTTGCTTCAGTTACAGAAACTTTAGGGAAAAGATAACTTCCTAAGGAGGTTCATACCCAACTATGCCGAAATGGCTAAAGTATTTACTCGGGTCTTGAAAAAGGGGATTCCCTTCCATTGGGACCAAGTTGTGCAAGCTTCTTTTGATGTTGTAAAGGATACTCTTGTTCGGGTGTCATTAATGTATCCCCCAAATTATCAGAGTGATTATTTCTTATATATAATTGCGGCTGATACGACCATTGCTATGGTATTGGTCCAAGTAGAAAATGGGATAGAACATCCAATATATTATTTGAGTCGTAATCTCAATGATACGGAAGTGAAGTATTCATACGTAGAAAAGCTTGCCTTGGCAGATGTTCAAGCTGTCCAAATATTTCGCCACTATATCCTGTTTTGGAAGACCATTGTCATTTTGGATTGCAACCCCATGACTTATATCTTATCACGTCAATTGCTGGGGGGAAATTATTCAAAATGGATTGTCATTTTGCAGGAATTTGATTTGGAATTCATTAAATCCAAGTCAAAGAGGTCTTTAGTTTTGGATGAGATTCTCTGTGACCTTCCCTCTTATAGTACTGCCACTACGTCGAAACCATCATTAGGGGAATTTTGAGGTCTAAATGGGCCTCCTAAGAAAAATGTACAACAAAAATAAACTTTATAACAACCAATATGATTCAAGATGATGATGTCAACCATGGGGGATGATTCACCATTTTTTAAATAAAAGGGTAAAAATATTAAAAAATAATAAAATAATAAAACTACTTTTTCAACCGCATTAACCATTCTGAAATTTTGAATTAGCTGAAGTAGTACGTTGGATACAATGACTTTCATCCAAGGAGTACCCATGTTGCATACTTTCGATGAACTCTACTACACGAAAAATGAGAAATACATAAAAAACGTGATTGTAATCACGTTTTTTTTTTATGTATTTCTCATTTTTCGTGTAGTAGGACGCATCGAAAGTATGCAAGATGGGTACTCCTTGGATGGGGAATTAAATTTCGCATCCAACGAGTACTCCCGCTTGAAATGTGAGTAAAAAATTTGGGAGATAAGTTGAAAATATGAGTTGAAAAAGTAGTTTTTCCATTTTTCCCTCTAAAATTTGATGATGTCATCAAATCTTATTTGATTTTTTCCACTATTATTTTATAATTTCATTGGGAGGCCCATTTTAGACCTCAAAATTCCCCTAATGATATTCCAGACGAGTCTCTATTTCTAATCGGATCATATGATCCTTGGTATGGGGATTTTATCATTTATCTCCAGACCCAGACTTTTTGGCTTGATACCTCTCGCTCTGTCCAACGGCATATTCAATACCAAGCCAAAGATTATCTGATCGTTGTGATAAAATTTATCATCGTGGTGTCGATACAATTTTAAGAAGGTGCCTCACTCATGAGGAGGTCGAAAAGGTTTTAAATGATTGTCATGTTGGGGCTTGTGGTGGACATTTGTCTGGATACACTACCGCAGAGAAGATACTTCGCGCCGGTTACTTTTGGCCTACCATATTTCGTGACTGCACCCTCATGATCAGAAGTTGTCATGCATGGTAGATATTTGATCATAAAATCCGCAAACCGCCAGTGCCAATGCATCTTGTTGTCTTTGTGGGACCATTTTCAAAATGTGGCATTGACTTCATGACCTATAACCCTCGTTCATCCGAGAGGCATGGTTATATTATTATCGCAGTAGACTACTTTACCAAGTGGGCCGAAGCGATGCCTACATTCAACAACATAGGACAAGCAACTGCTTTGTTTTTCTTTATTCATGTCATTTCAAGGTTTGGGGTCCCACAGGCTATAGTCATAGATCATGGTTCGCATTTTCGCAACCATATGATGAATAAATTGATTGCCAAATTAGGGCTATCACATGATAGTTCTACTCATTATTATCCACAATGAAATGGACAAGTTTAGGATATTAACAAGATTCTTAAATGAATGCTTCAACGAATGATAGGAGTTCATAAATGAAACTGGCATTTAATCCTGTACTTGGCCTTGTGGGCGTACCAGACGTCGGTGAGAATCACGATCGGATTTACCCCTTTCAATTGGTGTATGGTCTGGAAGTTATCTTGCCAATCCAATGTGAAATACCATCGTTAAAACTCGCAAATGACTTGTTACCTGACACCTCTACTCAATAAGTGTGTCTTTTTGACCTCATCCATCTTGATGAAATGTGTCGTGAAGCCTAATTGGCCAACGAAGCACATAAGAGACGTATAAAGGTGCAATATGAAAAGCATGTCCAACCTTGCATTTTCTCAGAGGGTGACCTGGTCCTTCTTTATGATCAAGAATCTGATGTAATAGGTACATGGAAATTTGAGCCATTTTGGCATGGCCCCTATATTGTCAAAAATATTCTTGCTAAGGGTGCCTACGAGTTGGTATATTATGATGGAATTCCATTGGCGCAACCTCGAAATGGTTTGTATTTGAAACGCTACTATGCTTAATCATGAGCGTAGTAATTTTTTGTATTATATTGTATATATATGCTATTGATTTGCATTTACTGTCTTAATTTGTTTTCTAGAGTTCTGTTGAAGTTAGTAATCCACTTTACATTTCATCACAGATGTTTGAATCTTTGGAACCATTTTTTGGGTATACTGATGGTGCTAGTTGTAGTACGCAAAATATATCCTCTGCAGCATGGGCCATTTTCATTCCGAACGACGAGTTAGTGAGTTTTCAAGGGATTTGTGTCAGTTGATCTACAAAAAATATCACTGAGTATAGTGCATTGATTGAAATTCTCTCTGATTCCATTTAATTTGGTATTAACCACATCATCATAAGGTTAGAATCACAACTTGTGGTATTACAACTTACTAGTGTTTATATTGTTAGAAATCCAACACTACATTGGATGTTCCTAAGAGTTCAAATTTTTGAAAGACATTTTGATTTCATTCAATATCAACACATTTCCAAAAATTTGAACACATTAATTGATTCTTTAGCGAATTATGTTATAAACAAACATTTGCAACACATGTAAAGATAGATTCACATAATTGAATAGGATTGCACAATAAACATAGGAAAACGCTGAAATCAAATAGATATATCGTTATATGTTTTTACAAAATTTGTGCCCAGGACACATTGGTCATCTGATCTCAAAATGTATGTAACATTTCAAAAGTAAACTAGTGGTGCTCATGATAACATGCTACTGATCTAGCTATCCTACGCAGTAACTGCTTCCAGCGGTTAGGGATGCCAATAGTGTGGCGCTGCAGTCGCATGGGTAACTATTCGGTCTGGCAATCCGAAATCCCGAAGGTTAACCCCTATATGTGCTAATGAAGATCAGCAAGAGTCTCAACCATATCTAAATCTTGAAGGACCGCTCTCCCGATAGCCCTCTTGGTTGGCTCATCCGCTCCATGCTCTGGCTCCCCCACTGGTTGAACTCGACCCACATCTGCATTACATCAAAACTTTAGTTTAAGTCTTGGGAAAACATTAAAATAAAAAAACATGTATAAACCTTAAAAAATTAAAAAAACATGGTCAAAACATTCTTACCGATTACACCCCACTAAGCACCTTCTGGTAAAGCTAAGTTTGGATCTCCTTGGAAGTCGACACCTACATATGCATAGTCATCGATGGCGATAATCTGTCGCCTGAACCAGGTGAAGAACGCAATAGAGAACACGATGGAAGATTGGCCTGCTTGTCTAGCCATCAGTTTTACCCATCTCTGCATCCTCGAATCTCTAGGGTTAGATATACCCAGCGTCACATGTTGAGGCCACATCAGTGGAATCCGCTCTAAGGCAAAAGAAAGGAGGATCGAACCATAGTTGAAATTTTTATTCCTTCCTCCCTTTGCCTTGCTCAGTTGTTCTTTCATTTGAGAAAGTACGACTTGAGCCCAATTGAAAATTGTTCGTTCCATGCACTCTAGTGCATACTGCATATAAGATCTGTTCACTACATGGAGTGTAGCGGTACCAGCAAGAACTGCGATCGTGAATAAGATGGTTCTCAATGAAAAATCACTAACATCGCAGATTTTTATTTTCCCATCCTTTCCAGGCTTTTCCCCTGGATTGCAATACAGAAATATATAGTCTCTCACTGTCTCTCCTCTGAGAGCAGACCCTGAGAGAGAAATCGGTAGGCCTCTTCTCGACAAGCCTATCAGAAAATAGATATCCTCCACTAAAATTGGGACCACTTTGTTCCCAATATGAAATGCCTCAATTGCCAGATCCCATGCACGAATAAGGAACTCCAATAGTTCCATCTATTGCCTCATACCCAATAGACGAAAGTACTTCAATAACCCATAGTCTCTGAGGGCTCTTACAGTACCCGGATCGTTATGGGAAATCATGTTTTGTTCTTCATGTTCTTTTTACCTCCAAGTAATTATCATTTTGGTCCATTGAATTCCTGAAATATAACCATAAGACTCATTAGGATCCTTTTCATGCAAAAAAAAGCATACTGCAAGAATAAAAAATGTGAATTGCGCCCAACACGGCCTTGGACAAGATACAGTGCATTGCATATGCACCTAGCCTTCATTTTAGGTGCATTCCAATGCAGGTTTCGACACCCAAGGGTGCGTTTCCCTCTTTCGAAAATAGATTTAGCCTAAGGGCCCAAATCCCTAAAAAATTGCCATGAAATGAAACAAAAATAATACTGAAGGAAAGAGGAGGTTTATGGCACCAACCTGGATCAAACGGTGAGGAAAACCGTTCACAGAATCGATCTCAATCAATAGCTGAAGTTCGGGGGCAAAAACAGGTTCAGAGCTCCAAAATGAAAATAGTAACTTTAAAATGGTAAAAATGAATAGTAAAACTCTTTTAATTAGTCATTTGATTATTTTCAAATCATATTAATTACTCTGACTATGGTTTTATTCAATTTTTATCATGAAACAGGTATTTTTAATGCATTTGATGTTATTCTGAACAAGTTTGCAACTGATATAGTAGATTAGTCGTGCACATTTATTTTGAGAATGATTTGACCACAAAGCATGCTTTATCCTTATTTTTCGAGCTTTGATAAAAACGAAAAAGGAATTGAAGCACAATTTTATCTCTTTTTCGAGCTTCGATAACGACGAAAAAGGAACCCCTGGAGTCTTCTATTAGCTCGTTTCATACTCCGATAATGTGAAAAGATTTCCGAGCACTTGTCTTTTCGAGCTCATAAAAGTAAATGAAATGACATATACTCAGTATAGGGTTAACCCTTTTCCAAACTGAGATAGATTATTTACGAAAAAGGAAAACCTTAATCGAACATGGCTAGGAGGTTCTCTCAGATATCATTTTACACTTTTTCGGATCTGAGTGGCAACTTTACGAAAAATTAATTATGGAGTTTTCTTCTGTCCTCTTTTTCAAACTCTCTAAATATGAAAAAGGACTGAGTTGTCACTGTCATTAGGCTCGTTAAAACATAAAATAGCGACGGGCTTGTCGATCATGGAAAGAATCGAGCTTCATTCATCGCTAGACTCGTTAAATTATTAAATGGCGATACATTATTCGCCCGAAGGGTTGAATTATAGATCAATCAATTGTTATCCTCCTCAAGCTTGTTAAAAAATAAAGATGTACTAGTCGACAAATGACCGGGGAAAATTTGGGAAAGTGAACAGAACGTTTACGGTAGCAGGTCACTCTTGAACATGACACTTCACTCAATCATCGTGACTGTTTGGGTTGGGTAATCTTCTTGACGGTTCATTCATACCTATGGTTCATCATACCTTCACTTCGGTTTTGGGTCAATGCTGCCAACTCATCTCAATGTCGCTGATATGTTCAAGAGAAGTCATCAAGTGAATACTCATCCTTCTGCAATACTCATAAACCTTCATTCTCATGACAGTCATCCCTGAACATTGCTATATCAAGTCACATTTTGTCTCTGAAATCAGTAACTCCCATTTCACGATAAAGTGGCTTCCTGTCGACATCAAATAATTATCCAGGAAGTTTACTTAGAAACATCATCTTCCAGTACCATGAGACTTGTTACAGCATTGAAAAGATCCTCACTTCCGGACATTTGACCGAAAGATTTTGTTTGGCGTTCGACATCAAATCATCTATTCACGCCTTACGAAATGTACTGCAATAGCTTGAGAACCATTAACATCAATGGTGGTTCTCTTGTGTTTGTTAACAGCTCACATCATTAGCTGGTAATCAAACGATGTCTTACCATGTTCGACTACAAATCATATATTCACATGGCTAAAATTATACCTGAATGATCGAGTGAACGAGATAAGAAGACCCTGGATCTAGTTTCAGCCATTCGGGCTGCAATTTCAGGATTTTTGTACACATCATCTGTACAGTGACCTTACATACAGATCGTTATCCGAACATGGGCCTATATCTGTAGGCATGTCTTGTAATATTCCCAAATGGGAAAAGAGGAATATAGTGCATAAACATAGAAATATGCAGGAATCTAAAAATATCAAAGTATGGGACAACTATAATTCCATTCCATTAATATTATAACAACGAAATAGGTACAATATCTTGAGGAAAAGATCACTCAATTTGGGCAAACAAGCCTCCCATGAAAGCATACACCTAGATCTGAAATGTTGTTAATACATGAAATGAAGGAATGTAGAAAACTGCGTTGTCTATGAGAGAATAAAAGCTGAAAGATAGAAAAATATATTTATGCTGATGTAATTCTCCAAAAATGCTAAGACTACAGATCCATGCTCCAAAACAGATTCCCAGGACAACCCAGAAAAGGTTTCCGGAAATACACACTATACAAAAATAGAAAATTTGGCCCTAGGGATGAATAATCTCTGCAACTAAAACACTGGTAGGAGGTGGCTGATATGAAATATGAAATATATGATCCTCCTCCAATAGATCTCCTAAATGAAGGGCTATCCCCTCAAAGGAAACACAACTCCTCCAACTAGGGCAATAAACCCACTGTTGCAGCTGCTCTCTAAAATAATGCAGTCCTTAAGGGAAAATGCGTTGTAGCTGATGATAGCTACTTGGAATGGTGCCAAAATATGGAATGAGGCCCTGATAAATTCATCATAATATTTTGGATGAAATGATGATCCCTCCAATGGAAACTAGCTCAAAATTTGGAGATCTCTCTCCTCCACTGCTACACCCCTGCAACACAACACAGATCTGGAATAGACTGTGCTATGTATGAGACCGAGGCTTGGCCAAATTCTAGATAGTAGTAATGTAGCTCAATATAACCTCTCCTGAGTAGGCACTCTAAGTCCCTTGAGGATGAGGGTTGGATTTCCGCTTGGAAACACCCTTGTGCTAAACAGCACAACAAATCCTACTAAACAACAAAAGCATGCACAAAAATGTCACATGACAAATCCAGATCTAAAAAGATAAAAAAAATAATACAAATCCATGTCCTCTAATGCTTCCTTCCTCTTCCTTTTATGCTTGGTGAGCTTCCTCACCCCGGGACACCACTCAATAATGGATCTACTCTCATGCATACACTCCTCCTAAATGACTGCGTTGTCCTCCTTGAATTCTCCATGATCTCCATAACAACGCTGTTGATCTGGTCAACATTGACCTAGTCCACATGCTCTAGCCCCTGTTCACACCTTAGGGTGCTTTCTTAAGATGAAAAGATGATCCAATTTCACATGAGAAGTGGTTTTATTCTTCATGGGTATCCCTACCCACTTATTCACTTATCTAAGTGACAAAACAAAAATTTAATATTCCAATTAGCTGCAAGCAAATTTAGTAATAGTACAATCCTCCCCTCCAAAATGTTGCTTGTCCTCAAGCAACTGCAAGGATACTCCAAAATATCTAATGGATATGTCTCCTCCCAATAATACAAATTAGCCTTTGGTAGATAAACCAAATAGTTCTTATCATGAAGAAGTGGGAGATATATGGAAAGAGTTATATGTTGTCCATTGGCCTCCTTAAGGCATGAGAGATGGGAAATGTTGGGTGCTTCAGTCCCACTCATTGGTTATAGGAACCTCTCTTGCCCAATCCACCCCACATATAGTTAATAGAGTATCACCACCATATGGGCTCCAAAAGAAATATGGTCTAAGTGTCACATGACATACTAGATGGTGACAATAGTCACTCAAGTGAGATCATCATTGTTCTTCTTCTTGTTGTCTCCAAACATGATATGATAAGTGGCCATCCAACCACTTTCTTGCTGCTTAAGCTTCTCAAAAGCTTGAAAATAGTAGAGGACATTAGGTGTTGGCTGAATATGAACCAAGAAAAACATGTATGGCCCAAATTCCTCTATAAAGTGGTCATCCCCATCACTGAATGTAGTCCCAAAAGGACCATGAAACACACAAAGAGGCTTGCTCTCTTGTGGAGCAATGTGCTGCAAATTTATGGTAAAGGAATGTACATGCATTTTTAGTTGATCAATAAGCATCAAAACACAATATTTACCATATATTGTAGACAAGTTAATGAATAAGTCCTTAGATGAACCTTCCCATCTCTTTATCAAAAGGGGAAGTGACTGAAACAACCTTGCCAAGTGGTTTCCTTCCTCCTCATACATCAAACAAGCTACATATCTCTTGATATATTGGTGCACATCTTCTTTGATATCCTCCCAATAGAATCCCTCCAAGATGGTGTGATAAGACTCAATGAATCCTACATGTCCTGGAGAGAGTGCCTCATATGTTGTATGTAGAATCTCCTTCTTGAGCTTGGAGGCTCTAGTCAAGTAGATATGATCATGGAAATAAATGACTCCACTTACCACTATATACCTCCCATCTATCACTTGTCCATCAAGAACCTTACATGTGAAGAGGTTCTTGGAATACTCCACCATTAGTTGGGATTCCCAATATGGGTCCATCCTTCCCAACAATGACAACGCTGTAGAGATCTGAAATGAAGCACCTGTCTCATCATAGCTTTCCTCTTTGACATGCCCAACGACAAAGCCACATGTTGGAGTACTGCTACACCACTTTTTCTACCTCCTTTGCAGCTGATCTTGCCCAAGACAAGATTGAAGTATATGGAGGTCAATTTCCGCTTGGAAGGTATTTCCCATCCAAAAATTCCATAGTTTGGCTAAAGCATACGAGAGTGTCAATAACCTCTTATCATATTCAGAAATCTTCCTCATGTGTGGAAGTATAATTTGTTGCTTCAAGGCTATGGAGTAGCCCTTTGACACCATGCTCATGTCATCATATATTTTTGAATCATCATATTTCAACACAAATAGTTGAGTGGGAGATGGCAATGTCCATATCAGAAAATTGCTCACCCCTCCTTTGAACCCATCAAAGGTTCTTTACGCTGTGCTAGCTCCTCCCAAGGATCCTTCCTTAGCCAAGTCTATCAATGGTGCACCATGTTGAGAGAACTCTTTGATCATCTTCCAATCAGGGGGTCTCCCTAGTGGAATGCTTCCATGTAATGAAACATCAAGTCCTAGAGCAGGCTGTACATGTGAGTGGACTTATTTGTCCCTAATCTCACTACGCAAATCATCCTCCTGCTTCTGTGCATAAACATCCTGAAAAGGATGGGTGTGTATGTTCCTAATCACTTGATGCTAACCCTCCTTCTCATCTTATCCTACCCTCTCCAAGATCTCATAGTCTAAGGTGTCTTCTTCAAATGTAATCAACCCATGTACACCCAACATCTCATTGGTGTCAAAAGTCTTGATCACAAGCGAATGATCTATCATAGTGTGTGTCCCCAAGACTGTATTTAATGTTGGAACACACTTCCTCCATTGTTTGTCTCATTGCCTATCAACATAGACACATGCTGCTCCTGATATTCAAATGTAAGATCCTTTGGAACTTCTTGAAAAGATACAAGAGCTCCTCTAGTTGAAGCAATTGCTTCATCTCCATCTCCAAATGGTGGTATATCTCCTCCCGCTTTTACAGCACTGGAGGCTCTTTCCAGCTCTTTCTCTTCCTTCTCCCCATCATTGGAGAATACCTCATCATTAAGAGATCCTTTGGCTTTATCTCCTCTTGAAGGAGGAATCCTCATGTCTTCTTCTTGAGAAGAGAGTTCTTGTTGAAGTGGGCCTTTTTCCCTTGGAAAAGCATGTTGCAGATCGTTAACCCCCTCAACAATGTTATGAAATGGATTTAGTTTCATTGATCCTTCCAACTCATGCAAAGGTTTTGATTTCTTGGGTTTGGCTAGCTCACCCAAGGAAGTTTCAGAATGTCTTTGATAACCTCCTAGTGAAATTTGCATAAGTAGATATATTTACATTATTCAATGACGAATATTCATAAAGCCACCAGGCATAAGCCTTACCTTCAAGATGCAACGCTGCTACTCTAATGGCTTCCTCTTCTGAAACTTGATGCAACAGAAAATATGTGTCTAGCTTATTTACCCAAGCCTTGGTTGCGCTCTTGGGTGACCCATTAAAAGTAGGTAGAAATAATCTACCCAAAGTGTGCCGCATGCACCATCTTATTCTATTGTGGTTACTAGGTCTTCTATATTCTTTGATTTGAAAAAACCCTTGGAAGCTGAGATGCTCTTTGAATCTTTTAGACTAAGATTCATATTCTTGGAGATAATCACCATTAGTCTCCTCCTTTGGTGTGTCTCCCTTCTCTTCTTCTCTTGCCAAGAATGTAGGCATGGTACCATGTTGTAGATCTGATGGTGTAGTTGAATGCTCACACCCACAAGGTAAAAAACTTGAGCTTCCTTTATGTACAAGCCGTCTTGGAGAATCTCTATATCTCTCCATCCTCATCTCTATGATGTCTTTGTTAATGGTCTGCATAGTTTGAAAAATAATTCTTGAGGATGCCTTCCCATTCATTTCTCCTGATAATGAGGTTTTTCCTTCATCTCTTCTGCAGATATCCTCTTTTCTATGAGGAACATCCTTAGATGACATAATGGCTGAAGTACACAGACTGAGCCAAGATTATGCTATGATACCACTGTAATATTCCCAAATGGGAAAAGCAAGAATATAGTGCATAAACATGGAAATATGCAGAAATATCAATAGATCAAAGTATGAGACAACCATAATTTTATTCCATTATGATTATAACAGCGAAATAGGTACAATATCTTGAGGGAAAGATCACTCAAGTTGGGCAAACAAGCCTCCCTTGAAAGCATACACCTAGATCTAAAATGTTATTAATACATGAAATGTAGGAATGCAGAAAATTGTGTTGTCTATGAGAGAATAGCAACTAAAAGATAGAAAAATATATTGTTGCTGATATAATGCTCCAAAAATGCTAAGACTAGAGATCCATGCTCCAAAACAAATTCTTAGGACAACCTAGATAAGGTTTTCGAAAATACACACTATACAAAAATAGTAGATTTGGCCCTAGGGCTGAATAATATCTGGAAATGAAACACTGATAGGAGGTGGCTGATCTAAAATATACAACATTTGATCCTCCTCCAACAGATCTCCTAAATTAAGGGTTGATCACCTCAAAGTAAACACAAGTCCTCCAACTAGGGCAATAAACCCACTGTTGCAGCTGCTCTCTAAAATAACACAGTTCTTGAGGGAAACTACATTGTAGCTGATGATAGCTACTTTGCCTAGTGCCAAAATATGGAATGATGCCCTGAGAACTTCCTCACAAGCCTCTGGATGAAAGGATGATCTCTCCAATGGAAATCTAGCTCAGAATTTGGAGATCTCTCTCCTCCACTGTTACATCCCTACAACACAACACAGATATGGAATAGACTGCGCTGTGTATGAGACTGAAGCTTGGAAAAATTCTAGATAGTGGTAATGCAGCTCAAGATAACCTCTCCTAAGTAGGCACTCTAAGTCCCCCAAGGATGAGGGTGGGATTTCCGCTCAGAAACACCCTTGTGCTAAACAACACAACAAACCCTGCTAAACAGCAAAAGCATGCATAGAAATGTCACATTACAAATCTAGATCTAAAAAGATAAAAAACAATAATACAAATCCATGTCTTCTAATGCTTCCTTCCTCTTCCTTTTATGCTTGGTGAGCTTCCTCACCTTGGGTCCCACTCAATAATGAAGCTACTCTCATGCATACACTCCTCCTAAATGACTGCACTGTCCTCCATTAATTCTTGATGATCTCCATAAAAATGTTGTTGATCTGGTCAACATTGACCTGGTCCACATGCTCTAGCCCTTGTTCACACCTTAGGGTGATTTATGAAGTTGAAAAGATGATCCAATTTCACATGAGAAGTGTTTTTATTCCTCATAACGAGATTTATGGGTCTCCCTACCCACTTATTCACCTATCTAAGTGACAAAACAAAATTTTAATATTCCAATTAGCTACAAGCTAATTTAGGAATATTACATGTCTGTATTGGGAAACATTCCAATGTAGACGACTTTCTACACTATGTACATGTTATTATATAGTTTATGTGCTAAGCATGGGAATGCCTCCCTCATAAATTCGTGATCAAGATGAAAATATCATGATGTAATGTATTGTAAGATTGATGCAGGTCGCTTATCCACTTCAGTTCCAGCTCATCACGTCGTAAAGCATCTCATTCAAAAATATTGTTGTTATTTTGACTTCATGCTTTAGGGGGAAACTGTTATAGGTCAATTTGGGTATCATCCCCCATGACCTGGTCAAACTGGACATCATCCCTAGGACCAATGAAATAGGGTCTATCATCCCCTTACATTTCAGTTTCTATATTCCCTAAGAGAAGAACAAATCATTCATGGCTTCTATTGTGAGATTTCCAAGGTTTGAAGTATATGTTATATCACTTATGAGCTCACCAACGCTGCCTCTCAAGGGACTAACTGCATTGCATATGTAGCTCCCTCCATTCAAGGGTGCACTACAATACACTTCCCGACATTCAAGGGTGTGTTGGTCAAATGGGAGCAAAATTCTCATTGTTCCGGAATCTCCACATGGCCAGTGCCTTCTAGAATAGTCCATATGTGTCAAAATTCGAATCCGAGTGTCCATATAACACCTCTGAACTTGGAAACATGTCTTGCCTATTATTAGAAATTCATTCATTGAGAAACTACCATCAATTTCCGTATAAATTGAGCATAGATCCTAGTGCTAGGGAGGAAAGAATTTTGGTAAAGAAATGTTGTTGGATTCTCAATTGAGAGAGTGAAAGAAGTGATATGCTTCCTGTGAGATGTTGAATCTGATGAGGTTGGGATGAAGTTGGAGTTGGTGACATCAAATCGATCATTGGTTGTAACCTCCCCCTTCTACTCTTTAATAAAGATTGTTGTTCATTTTCCCATATATGTATCCGTTTATGTTTCTATTTCTCATGCAATGGAATCTTGAATGATATATATGTTTCATGTTTAATCGATTTAAGTGATTAAGATAAGTAGGAATCTGTATATTTCAATCTGTTTGCTGTTCTTTGTTTATACTTGCAGGAATCAATCTGGTGATCTAAGTTGGATTGGAGGCTACAACAAAAGCGATAGAAGGAGAATAGGAAGTGCTTGGATCACAAATAGGTTCTTCTATATTGATGTGTGTCTATTTATTCTTAGAGAAAGTTATACCAAAGTCTTTAATCTGTTGTTCTAAGTTCCTAGCACCACACTCAGGGAATTTTATTTATCCGTAGATCATAATTCTACATAACAGGTCGCGCAATAGGGGGGCACGCAGCAAGGTATCCCACCTCAGATAGCGCCCAACAGGGAGAGGAAAAATAGGAGGGGATTTCCACATGGAGGCACACAGTCGAGGGGCACGCATCAGGGGGTGTGTAGCCAGGAGGAAAAAAGGGGGAGGAGCGTGCTGCAGGAGGGCGCGCGACAAGGGGCGTGCGTCAAGGGGAGCACATAGCAGGGGGAGCACACATGGAAGTTGGAGCAGTAGTGTGATAGCGAGGGGAATAACAATAATGGTTGTGGAGACTGTCTTGAGTAGTAGAGAGGTGGTAGAATGAGGAGCTTGAGTGCCTTTTGAAGACCTATGGCAGGAGCACAGATGCAGTGAGGGTTGTGGCATGCTTGCAGATGCGATGAGAGACAGTCCAAGTGAGACTGCATGTGATTCAAAGTATGGCAAGAGACCAGGTACATCAGAGCACCGTTATAAATGATTAATGAAATGAGTTTCTGCATGAAATCAAAGCTGACGTTGCAGGGCGTCGTCAGCTTGAGCATGGGAAGATCTGTCTTCGCACGATCAGGGTGTGTCGCCCGCATCCGGGGGCTGTAATTTTCTTTTTACATGGCATCAAAATACACATTTTGCTGAACCTATCCACAAATACAAAAAGATAGTCAAGTTTCTTCTTTGACATAGGAAGACCTCCAAAAAATTCCAAATAAACACTCTCCCATGGACGAGAAGGTACTAGAAGTGGAGTGTACAATCCTAACTTTTTATTTCTAGGCTTACTAACAACACATAATGAAAAACCTCTAATAAAATGTGACACACTTTCAAGAATATGAGGCAAATAAAAATACCTTTGTAGATGTGCCACTGCCTTATTTACACCAAAATGACCAGCAATAGGAGAAGTATGCACCTCTCTTATAATGTTGACTCTTTCTCCTTGTGGAATACAAAGCTTACCAATATGGTACAAAAAATTATCATGCATGTGATAGGATTGTACTTGGTTCCCTTGACTTAAAGTCACATATACATATTGAAACTCACTATCTAAAGCATATTGTTCAACATAGCTCTCATGCAAAATAGAATTATACTTAAGAATAGTAGCAACCGTTAACAATAGGCCTAGAAAGCATCTCAACAACTTTATTGTAGATACCTTTCTTATACCTTATCATCAAGTGGAATTGTTGAAGAAAACCAATCCATCAAAATTCCCTTGATTGTTGCAACTTCGTTTGCGATTGCAAGTATTGCAATGGTTGATGATAAGTGTGAATGATTGTTTCCTTACCCATCAAGTATCATTTCTACTTTTTCACACTTTGCACCAATGCAAACAATTCCTTGTCATATGTAGGATAATTAATCACTGCACCATTAAAAGTTTCTGAATGAAAATAGATAGGCTTACCATGTTGCATGAAGACCGTACCCGTGGTGTAATCACTATCATCAGTCTGAATCTCAAAGGACTGTCTCAAGTCTAGAAGTGCAAGTACTGGGGTTGATCAAATCTTTTATTTCAATGCATCAAATGGAATTTGTTGTTTACCTCCCCACTGGATGACCTGCTGCACACTTGTCAATGCATGCAATGGAGTTGGGATAGAAGAGAAGTTAGCATTAAACTTCCTCCAATATTGGGCTACTGCCAAAAAGCTTCTTACCTCCATAACTGTTTTGGGCTATGGCCGATTCAAAATTACATCAACCTCTGAGGGATCCATTTTCAATTCACCTCCTCCAACAATGTGACCCAAATACACTAAATGATTTTTTCCAAACTCACACTTTGATATCTTTAAAAACAATTGTTCTTTCTTCAAGACATCAAGTACTTTTTTGACATGCATGACATGTTATTCACAATATTTACTAAAAATCCAAATTTCATCTAAGTAGACTATCAAAAAATCATCTAGAAATGGCCTCAATACATCATTCATCACGCGCATAAAGGTAGCCAGATCATTGCAAAGACCAAAAGGCATAAAAATCCATTCAAACAAACCTTGCTTTGTTTTGAATGTTGTATTCCATATGTCACCTTCAACAATTCTAATTTGATGATAGCCACTCCTTAAGTCCAACTTTGTGAAATATTTTGCATATTTCAATTTATCAAGTAAATTCTCAATTCTAGGAAGTGGGTAATGGTTCTTTACTGTAATTATGTTCAATGCACGAAATTCCACGCACATGCGCCATGTTCCATCCTTCTTTGGCACCAAAACAATAGGTGACCACATGGTGAAGTACTTGGTCTGATGATCGCTTTGTCCAAAAAATCTTGAATTTTCATTTCAATTTCTATACTTTCCATCACTGACATCTTGTACATGCCAATGTTAGGAAGAGGAAAATCTTGCTACAATTGTATTTCATGTTGGATTACCCTCTTGGGGGGCAATCCTTTTGGCTCCTGAAACATCTCATCATATTGGTTAACAACCTCAACCAAATCAGATTTTAATCTTGAATCACAACCTTGAAATGCTTCATTTTCATCATCATTCTTTTTCTTGACCATTAGAAGCACAAAATTCTTTCTAGAGTTAATGAGTCTCTTCATTTGTCCGACATTTACAAGTGAAAGATTTAGTTTCTGTCAATGTGATCTAACAATGTACTCTATGCCATCTTTGAACAAGTGATGCTTGTTTTCACGGCGATAGAAAATAACTTTTCTATCATACAAATATGGGCCTCCCAAAACAAATCTGGAAATATCAAGCGATACTACATCAAGTTCAACTTCATCAAGAAAGTTTGCTGTAATTGAAAATTTAAAAATGCATTTCCTCATAACTTGTAAGTTTGCATTCTTTCATAACCAACCTAAGTCCATTTGCCCGCTGAAAAGTGGCCCCTGCATTCTTGAGCCCAAATGGCATTTTGGCATACTTGAATGTGCCCCAAGGTGTCGTGAAAACAATTTTGTCTTGGTTATCCTTATGCACTAAGATTTGATTATATCTCGAATATCCATCAAGAAGTGACATTCGAGAGGACCCAACCACTCTTTGTAGGATATGGTCCATATTAGGAAGGGGATATTTATATTTTAAAGACACCTTATTAAAGTTTATGAAATCAATAGAAAGACGGATCTCTCCCGTTTTGTTTCTCACCGGAACAAAATTTAACATCCGTTCTGAAAATCTAATGGGAACAATGATACAAGATTTAAAAATTTTGTTTACCTCTTTCTCTATTAACACTAAAAATCTTAGATTAATTCTTCTCAGCTTTTTTCGGAAGGGCTTTTGATCAGGCTTGACCGGAATTATATGCTGAATGATATTTCTGTCATATACTTTCATATCTGCATATTCCCAAGAAAATACATTAGAAAATTCAGATAACAAGGCTGTATGATTTATCTTTCATCTCTAGAGATAAGGATTTGGACAACTTAACCATTTTGGGATTGTTTGTTGTTCCAATATTCACATCTTCGACACCTTTCTTGTTAGGAACTACTGTCGGATTTTCGACAACATCATCTTGATCGAACAACTCTTCCAAAGGTACAAGACCCCTTGGAATGTTATTATCTTTCAGCGGTAACACATCAACCTGAGTAGCCTCAATCACTTGATCGTCTTTATCATATACTTCATCAATATAAGAATTTTCAAACTCACCTTCCATCTGCAAAAAAATATTCACCCGTTTGTCATCCCATAACATTTTCCAATACCTCAAGTTGTCAGGAACAATTGGTCGGTATTCGACATGAATTTAAAACTTCCTATTAGAGAATATTGGAATCTTAAAGTTACTTGTTGCTGTGGAAAGTGAATCTTAAATATTCTGACTTCTTGGAATGACGACAATGTATATTCAGGGAACATTTTGAGAATGTCAATTACAACATTTCGATATGCTCACTATTGTGAAACCAACTCCAAAAATAGAAGAAAAGAGATATCAACGCCTTAGAAATAAGCCACTTCGAGGGGGCAACCTCCAATACATTACATGAATGAACAATTCTTGGATGATACAAATTACAAAACCTCCTTTCTATATATAGGAGTCCATGGGGCCATAATCTAATCCTAGTGGGGCCACAATGTAATCCTAGCTGACCTAACAATAATAATTTAAGGGCACAATAATAACAATATGGGGGTTACAGGGGTACAATAAGGGGGTTACACTAACAACAGTAAGGGACTATACTAGTACTATAGGGACCTAACATGCCCCTCTCCTTCAAAAAAGTGTTGTCCTCGATGCTTGAGTAGCTATGGGTGCTACTGTATAAAATTCTCATCCTCCCATGTAGAATCTTCAGTGGGTAAGTTATTCCACTTGATGCGATACTCTGAAATTGATTGATTCCGTAGCTGTCGAGTTCTTGTTTCCGTGACCGCTTCAGGTTCCAATATGATTTTTCCTTCCTCATCAAGTTATGGAAATATTGTTTGAACTGGAATATTTTCACCTATAACCTTTCTTTAAGTATGAAACATGGAAAACTCAGTGTACTCGGGAAGATGTATAAAACTCCAATTCGTATGACATGGTACCAATATTTTGCAACACCTTGTAAGGACCATAGTACTTTGTCAATAATTTATTATCCTTCTTAGCTTGCTTGAGGGACATTTGTTTGTATGGTTGCAATTGTAGAAATACCCAGTCTCCTACATCAAAATTTCTCTCGCTGCGATATTGACCTGCCTGTTGTTTCATTTGATTTTGTGCCAAATTCAAATTATCCTTTAAGAGTTAGAGAACTTCTTGTTGATTCTCGATGTGATCTTCCACTCCTTGAACCTTCGAGTTTTCTCTTAAAGATGATGTGATGGATGGTGGATGAGATCCATAAAGTGCCATAAATGGAGTCATTTTTGCTACAGTATGGAAGTGTTATACCACCATTCAGCCAAAGGTAACCACTTGACCCATTGTGTTTGTTTATCAGATACAAAACAACGAAGATATCCTTCCAAACATTTATTTACTATCTCGGTTTGACCATCGTATTAAGGATGATAAGATGAGCTGTGATTTAACTTAGTACCCAAATAAGAAAATAACTCCGTCCAAAATTTCCAAGAAAATGGACTGTCAAGCCACAATAACCCATGGGTTTCCTCATGTAGCAGTGTTTTAATTGTTTCGATAAATACAGTAGCAACTATACTTGCTTTTAATGGATGATATAATGCACAAAAGTGTGGATACTTGGTAATTCTATCAACTACCACCATGGAGACACTCTTTCCTTCAGACTTAGGTAAACCTACGATAAAATCCATTGAAACCTCCTCCCAATGTTGACTTGGAATGGATAAAGGTTGTAAAATACCCAGGTTCTTAATTGTCTCAACTTTATTCTACTAGCAAACCAAACATTCTGCCACAAACTTTTGAATATCATATTTAAGGCCATCCCAAAAAAATTCTTTCTTCACCCCGTGGTAAGTTTTTAAAAATTCTGAGTGTCCTCCTAAAGGAGAAGTGTGCAATTCCAGAATAATATTTTGTTTTAGTTGGGAATTCTTACAAAGATATAAGCGATCTTTGTACCATAAGGAATCATTTTTCCAACTAAATGTATCGTATGTACTAGGATCTTGCTGCAACTTTTGAATGAGTGTCCATACTTCTTTGTCCTTCTTCCATTCATTCCCTGTTTCCGTTTATCCAACTGCCGATAATAGAAATGGCACACTTCCACCTCTTCATTCTTTCTTGAGAGGCATCTCGGCACAACATTACCCTTTTTGTGTATTATTTCAAAGTCATAACCCAACATCTTTGTGACCCATTTTTGTCAGTCTTCTGAATATAGTCTTTGTTCCAAAAAGTGTTTAAGACTATCATGATCAGTTTTTACCTTGAAGTGTCTTCCCATTAGATAAGGTCGCCATTTCTTTAGTGCATGTAGTATTGCTAACATTTCCTTCTCATAAATATCTTTTTGTAAATACTTTCCTTTGATTGGACGACTTTCAAAAGCAATGGTTCTTCCTTCTTGCATTAAAACAACACCAATTCCATTTCTTGAGGCATCAGATTCCACAATAAAGGTTTTTGTGAAGTTTAGCATAGCTAAGACTGGTGCTAGTCACATTGCCTCTTTATGATGTTCAAAGGCCTTAGTTGCTTTAGGAGTCCATGAAAATGCATCTTTATTCAATAATGCTATTAGAGGTGCTGCTATTCTCCCATAATTCTTAACAAAATTGCGATAATACCATGTTAACCTAAGAAATCCTCGCAATTTCTTTATGGTTGTGGGGACTTTCCATTTCTTAATGGCTTTAATTTTGTTAGGGTCTACCTTAACACCCTCGTGAGATACAATATAACCCAGATATTCCACCTCTTGTATTCCAAAGAAACATTTGGATGTTTTTTCATATAATTGTTTCTCCTGCAATAGTTTGAGCACCCGGTCAACATGTTCAACATGATCCTTCCAAGACCTGCTATAGATTAGTATATCATCAAAAAATACTAGCACAAATTTTCTAAGGAAGGGTTTGAAAATGGAATTCATCAACCCTTGAAATGTAGAAGGTGCATTGGTAAGGCCAAAGGCATGACCAAAAATTCATAATGACCCTCATGAGTTCGAAATGTTGTTTTTGGAATATCTTCAGTCTTCATTCTAATTTGATGATATCCTGAACGAAGATTCAACTTGGTAAAATAAATTGCTCCATGTAATTCATCCAATAATTCATCAATCACAGGAATGGGAAATTTATCTTTAATGATGAGCTTATTGAGCTCCCTATAATCCGGACACATGCGCCATGATCCATCCTTCTTGTGTACCAATACTACAGGAGCAGAGAAATAACTTTGACTAGGTTGAATTATACCCGCCTCTAACATTTCTGCAATCATACGTTCAATTTCGCTCTTTTGGACATAAAGATATCTATAAGGCCTGATGTTTGGAGGAACACTTCCTGGAATCAAATGAATAGCATGATCATGATCACGAATAGGTGGGAGTCCTTTGGGAATTTCAAACACCTTGGAATGATTGTCCAAGACTTGTTGGAGATCTGCAGAAATAGATGATTTTGATGTCGGAACTTCTAGTGAGCATAATTGTGCAATTACGCCTTGTTGTTCTTTATTTAGAAGCTTTTTCATGACATTAGAGCTTATTATCCTTCCTGGCTTCCCTTCAATACCCCGTAATTCGACTTCCTTTCCTTCTGAAAAAAATTTCAAGAAAAGTTCTTGAAAATTAAAAGCTACCGTCCCCAAAGATTGTAACCATTGTACTCCTAGTACAACATCGACACCTCCCATAGGAATGGAAAGCATTGGACTAGTCAATACATATTCCCCCATGGTTAGCTTAATATTATGGCATTTTCCAGAGCAATTTATAGTTCCTCCATTTGCAACCATCACTTGACATTCTGGTGCTAGGTATAGAAAACAATTTAATTCCTTGGCTACCTTACAATGAATAAAATTATGGGTGCTACCTAAATCAATAAACACTATTACCTTTTTCTTCTTGATATGTCCTTCTATCTTGAGAGTTTGAGGAGTGGTAATTCCTGCCAGTGCATTACACGATATGGTCGGATTCATTTCTTCCTCTTCTAGGGCTGGTTCCTGGTGTATATCCTCTTCTTGTTCATTTCTTCTTCCTCTTCACAATCTATGTAAAATAATTTCTTCTCAGCACACTTATGACCTTTAGTGTATTTGCTATCACAACTGTAGCAAAGCCCTTTTTGCTCTTTTTTCTTCCAATTGTTGTGGTGTCAACCTTGTAGGTTGTGGAAATCTAGGCGTAGCAACACTTCCTTCTTTATAGAATTGAGTGGTAGGCTTCCTTGTCGCCATAATTTTACATTCAACTTTTCTTGCCAACATGAATGCCTTCTCCAATGAATCAGGTTCCAAAACGCGAACTTCATGTTGGATGTTATCCTTTAAAGTGCCTATGAAGAGATCAATCATGTGTTCCTTTGGAATATCAGTTACCCTTATATTCAATTTTTGGAAGTCCTCAATGTGCTGCCCCACTAAACCCTTTTGTTTGAGATTTATCAATTGGCTAAAGAAGGTGTTGCTCTTTGTATCCCCATAATGTGCTATCATTTCCTCCGTAAAAATTGACCAAGTGACAATTTTTTTACGGGAACAAAGCCATCGATACCATACAAATGTATTTTGTTCTAAATGTAAAGTTGCAAAGCGTACCTTTTGTGTGTTTTGCACGTTATGGAGATCAAAATATTGCTCCATCTGTAGTATCCATGTTACAGGATCCTTTCCATCAAACTTCCTCATATCCATTTTTGTAATATGGTGGTTCTTCCCGCCAACATTAGAGTTTATGAAATCACGATTAACATTTATTTTGTTCTCATCATGAGGTTCTTCTACTATCTTTTCACCATTAGGAAACTTTTCTTGTATCAACTTTGTCAAACCTTCGATGTCTGCTTTTAGATCATTCTTCATGTTTTCCATGTTGTCTTTCATGTCATCCATCTTAGCTTCCATGCCAGCTTCCATGCCATCCATCTTAGCTTCCACGCCTTTCTTCAAACTTTCCATCTTCGCTTCCATGCCTTTCTTCAAAACTTCCATTTCATTTTTTGTTGCTCTTTGCGAGAGCGAAATTTAGTGCACTTGCTCTTGTAATTTTGATAGATCATGTTGCAATTCTTCATCTTCATGAGTCATAGTAGAGCCTTCTGAAGGCTTAATGGGTGTTGAATTATTTTTATGGGGCATTTTTTAGAACCCAATACTGATATCTATTCTACAATATGCCCTTGGAATCAATTCAAATTGATTCTTCAAACAAGACTTATGCAATTTGGAAAAAATTACACACCTTTTTCTTGCTTTTGAAGAGCTCAATATTTAAATTGGATTATCTCTGTGGTTACAACTCTTCAATATCTGAAATTTGGCACTAAGGTAGCCTTCTGAATCCTCTTTTGAATGCCACAGGCCTGAGCTGATTTGGATTCTTCAAGTTAAAGTTATCTCCAATCTTCCACAATGACCTAATTATGGACTATTTCAGTAGATCTAACTTGTACGACTTGCCACATGTCACTATTTCATTTTTTATGTCTGAAATTGATATACTTAAAGCTATGATCCATGTTCTTGTGGCACTTTTTACGGCTCCAATCCGATGCCCGGAGAGAGAGTTATGAAGTTTTCCCATGATCACCTCTTTTGAGATGAAATTCGGGGAGCACAGTAAAGCACTACCTTCCATAGATCATATCTCAGAAAATGTGCAGCTCTTCCAAAAATTTTCATGACAAGTTTTCTCACAAGGTTTCGGCTTCGCATCTTAAAAATTCAATTGACACAGTAGAAAAAAGTTATAGCGCAAATTCCACGATGACTGTTTAAGATTAAATTGAGCCCACAAAAAGACCCTACTTCTGAATCATACCTCAGAAAATGTGCAGACAGACTCACAACCACATGATGATGTTCCTCAAGATTTTGGCTTCGCACTCTAAAAATTTCAGCCTCTAAACCTTTGTAGAAAAAACAATTATAGCAAAAATTCCACGATGACCTGTTTGGAGCAGGGAAACCCTAGAATCCCAAAGCTCTGATACCAAATGTTGTGAAACCAGCTCCAAAAATAGAAGAAAAGAGATATCAACGCCTTAGAAATAAGCCACTTCGAGGAGGAAACCTCCAATACATTACATGAATGAACAATTCTTGGATGATACAAATGACAAAACCTCCTTTCTATATATAGGAGTCCATACTTAGAGCAACCAAATCTATTTAAACCTAACAATAATAATTTAAAGAGGAGCACAAAAATAACAATATGGGGATTCTGAAGTTTTAATAATAACAATAAGGGGGTTAAACTAACAACAATAAGGGACTATACTAGTAATATAGGGACCTAACACTTGCATCCTTGTATGCTTTTCCTAGTATTCCCCTTTTACTTGCTTAATTACAAGCTCGGATTCACCATAAACAGAAATTATCTTTGCACCTAACGTTTTTAGGATTTTGAGGCCGGTGATCAATGCCTCGTACTCAACTTCATTATTGGAACAATCGAAATCCAACTTATAGGAACACAATCTCATATTTGTTGGAATTTTACATTATTGATGAATTGGACTATGGATCCATATTCTGATGCCAACCCCATATTTTCCTAAGGCACCGTCGAAATCCATGGTCCAAAGACCATTCTCATCATTAGGAAGTTGGAATTCTACAGTTTGATTTGTTTCTTCCTTTTGGGCCACTTTTTCAACCTGCTTAGTTCCTTTTTTCTGATTTTTCTGATATCTTCTCTGAAGTACTAGGTTGATTGCCTTGTTTTTCATCCAAAACTGCTCGAACACTATTTGAAATTTCTGGAATTTCCTCAACTTCTATAATCTGACTATCTGAATTATCAAAACCACTATCATTAAAAAAAATAAAGGACTCAAGATCAGTATGTACATAATTGATAGGGTGATTGTTTGGTTTCTCTTTATTGGTGATTATATACTTCATTTTTGTTTCCCAGTACAACTTCGCCCAAAAACCGGGATGGTGGCATAAGAGAAATCCAATTGCAAAGTACCTCTTAACTTTTCTCCCCATGACCTTGACAGCAGCGTGCCATACTGCGGAGGTATATCAGCTACTACCACATCCATTAAGACATTTTTAGTAGGAATTTGCTCAAGTGAAACTACCAAGTCTTTTATAAGACCGATACAACGTACTCTACCAGAATCAAAAGAGTAAAGATCATGGTAAGGTTGGGTTATGTCCATGCCCAATTTTTCCATTATGGCCTTTGGCATCAGGTTATGAGAAGCTCTCGAATCAAGCATGGCATTGTGAAGGATGCATTGGTGAACTCTCGAACTAAGATAAAATGGGGGAACTTCACTATCTTCTAGTTGACCATCTATAGGTGGACCAAAAAGGAGCTTGGGTTGATCATATTCAACATTAACCATATTTGACATATAGTATACTTTTAGTATTTTAGCAACATGAGATTTGTATTGATCATTTTTCACAAACTCGGTCAAGGGGATAGAAACTTTCAGCTAAGAGATTTCATTTTCTAAGCGAAACATATTGGTTTGTTTATCTACCTCTTTTACAACAGTGTCCCTCTTGTAGGGCTGGTCTTTTGTTGCAGGTTCCTTCTTTTGGCCTTCTTTCTCTTTGCTTGGTGTACTTGTAGATGCTTGGTTTCTCTTTTTTTTAATTTGTAGCTAAAGGCTCCTTTCCCTTATTTTGACTAGCTTGGGGATTTTTGTTAGGGTGAGTATCTTTTTTCTGAGTTGTCCTCTTCTAGATAGGAGTGATAGGAACATCTCAGTTTCTCAATGGATATTTCATCTCTTGTGAGATGAGAGCATTAAAATAACCTCGTTGATAATCATCGTATTGGACCTCCAACTCATCATCATTTACAAGCATGTAGTCCTCGTCTTTTGGCAAGT
The DNA here is from genome assembly GCA_034641835.2 of Pinus albicaulis. Classification (NCBI taxonomy): domain Eukaryota; kingdom Viridiplantae; phylum Streptophyta; class Pinopsida; order Pinales; family Pinaceae; genus Pinus; species Pinus albicaulis. The sequence goes on along the minus strand of CM076577.1, from coordinate 565,046,759 downwards.
CTATTTTCTCAATGTATTCTTCATCCTCTGTAAGAAAAATAGGTTGTCCATCTTCTATGAATAAATGATTATCTTCCAAAATCTCATCTTCCTCTTCAACCCCTTGAGAATAATTTTGCTACAAAGTAGTGTGGATCTGCTATTGTGTTGGCTGCTCTAGAGCTCTTTGTTCCCTCTATTGAATCCTAAATTGAGGTTGTTAATGACCTCAGAAATTAGGACTTCGGACCAATGTTTCTGGTTGCCTTTCAGTGATAAAAATTATATCCCTCATTCTCTCCACAATCCTGATCAAAGTATCCAACTTGGCATCAGAGGATGTGGGTGGTTCTTCCTTGATTGTCACCTTTCTTTCACCTTTGGTCTTTGACTTTTTTATTGTCAAATTTGCTTCGACGCTAACCACGTTTTTCTCCATCTCCTCAAGTGTTTCAGAACTTCTTTCTTGGAGCTGATATGCCATATCCGGATCAAAATAATTCAGATAGTGCAAGAGAGCCAAACCTAGAGGAGGCTTGATATCATTGGGGATTGAGTTATGTACCTGGTTAAAAAGAGCAGTAAAATCCTAAACAGACTCATTAGGATTTCTTTTTAAGTTGTTATATTTGGAAATAATCTGAAGTGGATTATTTTTCACTTCCCATCTAGCTATAAATGTATCAGTCAACTGCTCCAGATTTTCTATGGAATTGGCAGTCAAAGAACAGAACCATGTTTTTACATCCCCTGAGAAGCTTTGGGCAATGATCCTCATTTTTTCATCATCGACATAAATATATTCTAAATAAATGAAATCAATGAATTTCACTAAGTGTTTTCTGGCACTAATATTTGAGGTTTCATCAAAGAGAGGAAGTCTTTGACCATAGCCTTGTGGTAAGGGTGCAAGTTGACCAGGTAAAACTAAAGGTGAAAATCTCGCCATGAACCCTGCTGAGTGTGGTGCATGAGTAACAATGGGAGGGGTAGATTGAGAAGGTTTATGAGGAGGAAATGATGTAGAAGGGATGGAAGAGGTGGCAGAAATTGATTGAGATGGTCTTGGGGTAAACTGGAAGCATAAAACACAAGATGACATTTCCATATAAACAGAGCTAAATTAATATAATTCTACCTATGAACTGTAAGGAAAGACACTGAAGATACAAGATATGAAAGAGGAGCTATTATCATTCAATAAAGACTATAATAGAGAAGATACATGATCATAAACTCACTGCACATGAATTCCTAGATAATAGCAGTAATTACATCCTTTGATTTCTGAATATGAAAGTGAAAGTACAAGCTACAAGATTACAATCCTCTCAAGTCCAACCTGTCAAATGACTCTGAAAATGATAGATATAGACCAAAAAAACATGTCCCCTTTCTCAAGGGTCGAATCCATCAGTTCTGGAGTTGATTACATGATAATCTCAACAAAACCCTAATATCTAATTGAGGTCAACCAATTCGCCTCATCATAGGAAACTAGATACATTTGACCAAAATTACATTAACAAGCATGTATCTACCCTATTTCACTATTTTCCAGCTCAATTACACTCCATGAAATCATAAAATCATCATCATCCATCAATTACATCAGTAAAAAGTCAAACTAGGTCAAACAACCTATGAAGATTGCCTTATGGAGAAAGCATAGCGCGCTGAGGAAAATTGACTTTTGAAGGTCTTCCAAGTATCCAAATTGGGATATGAGGTTCCATTGGAAATCCTTGGATTTCTACTACATGATAGGCTCATTAAGCACTCAAAAAGGTGGCTCCTAGCCCTCCAAATCTTCGTTCTCAAAAGAGTACTCAGAAAGCGTAGCGAAGCCTCCAAAAATAGGACAGAAAGGTGATTTTTTGCATGTTTTTGGGAATTTTGACCCTCCAAAACTATATTAAATGGCTCAACCAATGAATAGGATTGATGTAATCATCAAGAGGAATCCAGAAATGCTGATTTTTCATCCATTAGACCTCCCCAACAAAAGCATAGCGTGGCCCATGCTACGCTTTTTCCAATGTGTTTGGTTTTCTAAATTTCCAATTTTGACCAAAATGTCATAAAAAACAAAATTTTCTCTAAAAATCCTCAAAATTGGTTCATAGGTACCTCATTAGGTATGTTATGCCACTAAAGAAGCATCAACAAGAATCTCCAAGTTTTCCTTCTCGTTTTGAATTTTTAGGGTTTCCTCTAGCTTTGCTTGCAGTTGTTTGACTTTGACATTGCAAATCTAATTTCTTGCATAGTAGTGGTCAGCCATGTGTTTTTGCACCTTGTTGTCTTTGTTGGCCTTGTCAAGGAGATTCTCCAAGTGAATATTGACTTTCTCAAGCCAAAAATCCCTGTTTTCATTGATTTCCATGACTATCCTTTCTTCAAAACTCAACTCTTCATCTGGTGGATTGTGCTCTCTTTCTTTCTGCAATTCTCTTCGAAGACCCATGGTCCCTAGCCTCTTCCTTGGAACTTTCTTCTCATGATTTTCCAAATATTCATTGTCCACCACTGCTTTTCCTTTCTCATCATGCATACTAGCTTCAAATTGACTTTTCTCTAAAGACAACTGTTTTTCCTTCAACTTATTTTTTTCTTGCTCTAAGAAGGAAATGACGAAATTTTCCCTTGCCAGGTTGTCTTTGAATTCTTTGATCTGAGCATATTTGTCCTTGATGATCCTAACTAGGTTTTGATGCTCTTCATTGGCCTCCAAGTATACTAATTCAAATTAATTCTCCTCATCATGCATATATCTCTCATGCTGTGAATGTAATCACTATTCTGCTGATGTGGGATTGGCCCCTTCCTCAATCTGAGGAGAAAACACAAGCCTTCTGCCTCTCTAGTATGTTTGAGTGACCTCAATCTTCCTCCTCACTAAAACTGTCCTAGGTGAGCCAACCTCCACATGTCTAGAAGGTGCTGATGGTGTGTTACACTAAAAATTGTCACATTGAAATTCTGCTAACTATATGAGCTCATTGTCACTCATACATGCCTCCTCTGCAAGTCTTACAACCTTTGTTCCTCATTCCAAACCTTGAAAATCAGAGAAAGTTCTACAAAATGGAGGGTTTGACCTTAAAAAAACTCAAAAAGCCTTAGATGCCTTGAGTAACATATAGGCTTTTCCGTTCCTAGCTAAGTCTGCAGCGGAGTAATGTGAAGGCTACGTTTTCGGCAACATTTTTCAGTGTTGTACCAAGACCCCACATGCAAGATCAAAAAAGCGCGAAATTAAACTGAAAAAGTTGAATTTTGGTCAATTCTGGAAGGTTCTAGATGAGATTTTTTGGGGATGAGTACGCTTTGATAAGGTGCATGTATCCCACACCTTAAGGAACTAATCATTTGATGTGAGGAGCCTATCCCTTTGAAGGAGAGTTCTATCCCTTTAAAGGTGGAATCCTAACCTCCTCATCTGCTCTATAAAAGGAGGCATTGAGTAGTCTCAAGGGGTTAAGACTTTGAAGAAAAGTTAAGCTGTTGGAGATTGAGATTTTGGAGATTGAGAATTAGAGTTCTTTCTTTATGTGTGATTGAGCTGAAGTGCTGTTAAGATTTAGACTTTTTCTGCTAATCTTTTGAGAGGAAATATTACATACCTCTTTGTGTTCCTGAAGGAAGAGTGCAAGACTTATCAAAGTAGAGGAGACTCCTGCTTCGGACCCCAGGAAGACCTTTTGAACATCAAGGCTAAGGTTGTAAGGTTCTTGTGTATATTTTAAGATTAATACAATCAAGTTCTGTTTTTCTCAATAAATTGTTGTTCGATTGTTTATTTCAATAAGCTGTCGTTTGATTGTTTATTTCATAGATTCCTTGATCACTATGATAGGTATGTTTTATAATTATTTGTTATACAGGTGCTATTGATATTTTCTTGTTTGTGATTGCAGATCGACGAAAGATGATACTTTCTTGCGACAAAAGAGCTCTTGTTGCGACGAAGGATTATTGATGCGACGGAAGCACTACGACCACAAATAAGCATTTGGATCTAAGGTAGGATCGACACCTTCATAACATTTATTTGTAAAACAAATATATCTAGAGAAAGACAAACTTAGTTGTTCGTTTGTTGCTAGATTGTCTTCTGACACTAGGGAGATCGGTCTTGTCCGCAAGAATTATTTATCCGGACAACATGGTGAACTAGGGCTAGTAGGCTATCTACTAGAAGAAAAAAATATATATTCCTGCATGAAGGTTTCCCAAGTGATGCTCTTCTGCTCAAGCTGATGTAAAACAATGATTTTGATTAGAGCATAGTGGAAGAGGCTGCTTTCAAGACTACTCTGCTTATGTTGAACCTTTTTTGAATCTTTGCCAAACTTCTATAGAGGTAATAGGGAAAATTGAGTGGCTTTACCCCTGTGAAATGCATGAGAAGTATGACACGATACCCATATAATCTAGAAAATATTGCTTCACAGTTGAAGTATTTCATGACGATCTTCATGAGTGGTGTATACTGCTCGAGGAGGTGCCCAACAGGAAAAATATTCTTCATATTTTGTTTATAATGTCTGCTGAGATAGGGCTGATAATTATGAAGGTCTAGGTATTGGTTCTTAAACCATTTTTCACTATGATTAGGTGTCCTTGTGGCCTCAGCTACTATATCAGTTGTGTGGCAAACAATTTGGTTAATGTGGCATTGTATTTGACTTTCTCAACTTTTTCACAAAAAGGAAGTCACCTTACTGCTTGAAAACAATGATTGGACTGTGGTGTAAACATCATTTCAAGAGTGGTTAAGGGATCATGTCTTATCACCTGGCCTCCTTTGTTATAAGATTTCTTCTCCTCCATTTGGTTTTTTGCAAGGGGCAAAACCCTAATAGGTCAAAATAGGGGAGGGGAGAAAATGGATAGGATGAAGGATTTAGGGAAGGGATGTGAGAGTGGAAAAATTTAAGGAGATGGGTAGGAGTCTTAGGGAGTTATAGGAAGTGAAATGGAGTGAAATGAGTAAGGGAATTGGTCTAGGAAATTTTTACATGGTCCTAGCTAGTAAAACTACCCAAAGTTGCAAAAATTAGGCTAGGGTTTAGGGTTTGGGGCTTCGGAAATGGAAATGAGGGGATGTGAAGGTTTTTGGAGATGGTCTTGGGTGTGAGGAAGAGTAAACAATCTGTAGGAGAGTGTGTTTGTCTTGCAAAACTTGAAAAGTAGGGCTAGCCACTAAATCATAGCATAGAGGCCAATGGAGGGTTTACACACAAAAATTATGAAATTGAGCTGCAAGGAGGGTTTGATGAGGTGTAACTTACTTGTCCACTGATGCTAGACATTATGGTATCCTTTATAAGCCTGTAGAACTTGGTTTGATTCCTCCAAGAGAGAAAACACAATGTTTGGAGGGAAGCGTAGCGTGGAGGGCAGAAAGTGCAGTGTGGCTGCTTTGGCACCAAATCTTGGAGTGTTTTTTACTTGAATTTGCTAAATTTTCACTTGGTGATGAATGAGAGCTCTTCTTCAATGACGTGAATGAACAAATGACCTTGAATTCGTCCTTTTCACTTTTCTTTGTAAACTTGTAACTTTTACACTTTATTTTACAACTTTAGGAACATGATGAACTTATTACATATTGAAACATGAATTACATTTGAAATCAAAATTTATTTAACAAATTTACCTATTACCACTCCATTGCCAAATTTTATGCATGGAATGACATATTTTGTATGACCTTGAAACCCTAATGACCTATTGGAGACACTGAATTGAATGAAATAATGATGGTAATGAATGAAGTGATAATGATGACCTTATAATGATGGTACATTCAGTTGAGTGATGACAAGGACCTACATGTGAAAATTTTGAAAGGAGTGGAAATAGCCCTAAACACACTATCTAGTGACCAAATTTTTACTTGAAGACCTAATGAAATGACAAAAATTTGACTTTGAGACCCTAACAAGACATGACAAGATCCCATGGTTGCATATGTTGGATTAGTTGTGGTGAAGTTTGATGGCTTGAGTGTTTGAATAGCTGATGGATGGCATTCAAGTCAACCTAGTTTGACTTGTGATGATGATGGAGTTGATAAAGTATGTTTTTGGAGTGTTTTATAGGCTACAATGGCTTCTTGAGGGCTTAATTATGATGATAAAATAGTGGAGCAAGTTTTACCAGGTTCTGAGAAGAGGCAAGATGATTTTGAGCATCCTTTTCCTCAGTCACATGGATGTTGAGTCATGGGAGTGGCTGAAAAGCTCCAACCACTGGAAGGAAAGCCTATGGGAGTGACTGAGGAGTTTCAGTCGCATGGAACTTGTGTTGTTGGAGCGACTAAGGTTTTTCACGGGAATTTTACTACATTCCTCACGCTCATAAGGTGTTTATTTGTTTTTTCTGCTTGTCTTGTTCGAGACTCATCATGTAAAGGTCGAACAAAGGTAATTGTGTTTCTAAATGATGGTTGAAAGATAATATTCATTAGTAAATGAAGTTAGTGGCTTGATTGGTTCAAGAAGCATTGAACCAAATCACTTCCAACATATGAACAAAGCTCCACTACAAGATTGGAATTAATTGATTTCAGAAACTACAAATATGTGGAGAAAGGTTGCTCATTGGGGTTGGTTCTCTTGCATGAGAAAATTTTCATAGTGGTTTGGAGAGACATTGGTGAGGAGTGTGAATTTTCTATAGCAGAATGTGCACGAAGGTATAGCTGTAGAAGAGACATAAGTATGCATGGCTGAAGACTATTCTTATGTAGAAGAAAATTGATAGAGCCACAAAGGATTTTGCTAATGAATTTGTGATTGTAGGGGAAATTTTTTTATTTCAGTCTATATGATTGTGATAGATTAGTTGCAGTAGTGTCTCATGTTTTCATATGGTTGTAATGTATTGCATTGTTGGCATTCTACATCTAGTTTGTTTGTAGAGAATGTATTGAGGCTGTGTTAGTTGAGAATGATGTATGGATATGAGAGAGGAGTATGATTTGAGATTGATTCAATGATTAATGTTTTGTGCTATGAATATATTATTGTTGTGATGTTCGTGTTGAGCAACTAAAATGTTCCAGTTTGAAAATGCATGAAAGGTGAACCACATAGAGAAGTGGGGTGGGTGCTCTGACAAAACGAGGATTGAGAACAAATTTCTTCATAAGTCCAATGGGTGTTGGGAAAGGATTTTTGGTTAGATTTTTGTGTGTAGTAGACGAAGATCATAATTCCTTTCAAATAGTTTCCATATTGTACTCTTTATGTAATTATTTGCTTGACAGTAATAAAATATATTGAGCAGCGCAACAACAAGAGGGTGGTTTTTTTTCCAGGGAAGGGTTTTCCACCAGTGATCCCATGTTCCTATGTGATGTGATGATTTGTGTTTTATTGTGAATATTTATTTCTTATGTTATGGCTCTCATGTGTTGATTCTAGTTGAAGTTGCATGTTCAGATCTAATGTTTATTTGTTAAGATCAGATGAATTGATTGATCTATTGGAGAAAAAATTTGATTATTGTGAAATTGTTATCACTATTGATTCACCCCCCCTCTCCCTCTTAGTAGTGATCATGGTTCCAAAAATAGGTATCAGAGCACAGTTCCTTCTAGTGCAACTTCGCCACTATAAGGTAGATCATGGGTAACCAAATAAGATTTGCAACAAAGGGAGTTCCTATTCTACATGGATATGATTACATGCTTTGGAAGGTAAAATTTGAAGCATATCTTTTAACTTTATATGAGAATATTTTTCTCTTGAATATGATAGATATGATGAATTTAATAAGGAAGCCAAGAAGATGATTTTTAAGGGGTTGTCAAGTCATGATGTAGCAAAAGTGAGACACTGGAAGACTGGAAAATAAATTATGGATAAGTTGCATAGTTTGTATGAAAGGGAAAGGATTCAAGATTCTAAAATTATTAAAAAACCCCATTGAATTGCTAAAGAGAAAGAGAATGATAAAAATGACTCTACATTCATAGCATTAGCATAACCAATTTTATCTCAAGAATATAGTGAGAGTAAACATGAGAATAATGACATGCAAATCATTGATCTAAAACTCTAGCAAGCAGAAGTCATCAAGGCAAATGAGAATGTGTCAAATCAACTACAAAACTGGGAAGCCTATTATGCAAGTCTGGAAAAGGAAATAGCATGTTTGAGATGTGAGCTAGAAAAGGAAAATAATCATCTATCCCAGTATCAAAAGTTGGAGAAAAGCACTAAAAGTTTGGATGAAATCCTCATCATTCAAAGATATCCACTTATTAAAATTGTATTGGGCTTTGAAGAAAAGTCATGCCTTGTGAAAGAAAAAGAGAGACTGAAGGAAATACAAGTAGCAGACAATCAAAATTCCACCACCTCTAAAGTGAATCAAAGTTCTAGGAAGCAACATCATCAAAGGGAAGAAAAAGAAGAAAATAAATTATCAACAAAAGCAAAGAAAAGAAGATCACAATCACAACATGAAACATCTCAAGAAGTTAAGAAAGCAGGCAAGCATTCATTGTCCAACAAAGAAAAACACAGGGTATCCAACTTTATTTTATGGGTGTTTTTTTCCTTGCAATCATTATGGTCACCGTGCTAGAGAATGTATTTTTTTTGCAAGAAAACAAAGATTGTTGGATAATTGTTGTTTCAAGTGTGGAAAACATGGCCACATAGCTCTAGATTGAAGATATGAAAGGATCAAGTCAACAAAAGTGGAAAGCCCACTGTTGAAGACAAATAAGGTATGGAAGATTAAATATGAGCTGCAAAGAACTAGCTCTTCAAAGGACATCAAAGAAGAATGTTTTGGTTTGAAAAAGGATATTCTACTCATGGGGAGTAGATATTTATCTTGTGCACAATAGAAGATGGCTTCAAGAGAATCCAAAGTTGATAGGTGCATGTGTTTAAGAGAGGGAATTTCAAGCTCATACATCTCTTCATTTTAGGTCCACAAGATCATTTTGAGTCATGCAAGGAGAGCGCACGAGTCCAAGGGGAGTTCTACAAGGTTTATACATTACATATCATTTTATCCTTTTGTCTCATGATTTTTTATAGTTGCAGCCATGTTGTGCAAGGATTATTTTTCTATTTTATTCACACTTACATAATTTCATGCAACAAGAAACAATTGTTGATGGAAATATGGCATATTATTGGGGGGGGGGGGGGGGGTTTGATATTTCTATATATTTTTGCATGTATAATACTTATGTAATGCCGTATATTATGTCTTGGATGGGAAGTTCTGTGATAGTTTGAGAGAGTAATGTTAATATCACTGAAACTCTCACTCTTGTACTTCATTAGAGAGTCATTTTTCACATAAGGAATGGTCATTGATACATGCATGTGTCTTTGGAAGTTGTTAGTTGGTTTTGGGAGTTGTTTGGAGAAAATTGCTACATCATTCAATACATTATTTGTTGTAGTATGGTTAAAATTCCATTGCATATGTATACACATGAGTCATGTATCTTACATTGCATTTTCATGAAGCCATGCATCCTATTTGCATTTCATATTGTCATGAGGATCTCAACTTGAAGACTATCACATATATTTGTTGATGATGAGGACTGTGGTTGATGGTGCACATGTGATATCAAGAGAGCATGGCTGAAGTTTTTATTGCATATTTCTTAATTTTTTTATGACCATTTTATGCATAGAGGTTGTGCTACAAAAGCATGGTTGGCCATGTTTTTGCTGTTACTATTGTTTTTTATTGTGTTTGAGGATTACTTGCATATGTTTTTGTTGCATTATTATTTTCAGATTAGATTATTTCTCATAATGCATGTGTGTTGTTGGTGCCGGATAAAGCAAGGTTGTGTTGATGGAATATATGTATCTATATATATATATATATATATATATATATATATATATAGAGAGAGAGAGAGAGAGAGAGAGAGAGAGAGAGAGAGAGAGAGGCATGGTGTTGATTTCTATTCAGCTCGAGGTTACAATGTTGATTCATTCATATGACTGGCTAATGGTGTTTTTTTACTTATTGCTATATGTTGATGGATAGTTGCTGCTATAGTTAATTCATGGAGGCTTGTGTTCTTGGGGCCGATAACTATTGATGTTGCATATTGCTAGTTTAGGACATGTTTTGGCAAATTTTTGGAGAAATTTTTGCACACTCTTTTCTGCATGCAACAATTCACTTTTGATAATAGATAAAACCTTTGTATTGTCACTGCTTATCTTCATTGTGTTGATTGAGTGATCCATGAAATGGATTATATGTATGGTCATGAGTCAAGATTGTCTTGAGAGGACAAATCATGAGATTCATATGAGCCTTATTTCAGCTGGTATATGCCATGTTTTGCAACCATGTGTGGGATTTTAGAATCGTTCTTGTAGCCATGTAATAAGATTATGAAGGTTTTTAATTTCATTGAAATATTTTTTAGTCATAATCCTTGGTTCTTTTGGAGTAGCTTCCTACTTGTCACTAGGAGGAAATTATGTGTTGTTGCTCACACCATATTGGATGATGGTCATCATATGCCATGTTGCTATTGTTGAGAGTTATGATATGTTGTTGCATGGCATGATGTTATTGTCGTTGTACACACTATGTTATTACTAATGGATGTAGTGTAGTCTTGCTTTATGATGGTGATTAATTGTTTTGTTGCTGCTGCCAGTGATGTTGATGGAGAGAGTGTTGCTGCTCTGGTTGAGAGTGATGATCATGGAGTTGTTGAATATTTTTGTTGTTATTGCTTATGGTGTGTTGCCGCTGATGGTTATACTATGGATTACTCTATGTTGTTGCTGTTGAGAGCCACAATATACAACTGCTATTTGGGCCTTGCCATTGTTGTTGATCTAGATGGTGTTATTCCTTGAGATTGTTGTTGCTATTTCAAGAGAGAAAGATAGCCATTACTGTTATTTTTTGATGGCATGATGCTATGAGGAGTGTTGTTTTCTGTTGATGCATTATGATTATTGTCCACACTATGTTGATGGTTATTGTTGGGCTAGAATTGTGAATTACGGATAAATCACACTTCCTTAGACAGGTGCTAGTTTAGAACAATAGGTGAAAGACTATACGACTATTTTTCCTAACTCAGAATAGATACACAGGGAGGATTGGAGGCTTACTTGATCAGTCACTTCCAAATGGCTCCTTCTGTCGCTTCTGTTGCAGCTTCAAATTCAAGCGGTTTTTATGCTGAATGTTTCCTGCAAGAAAGAACTTTGAAAAAACAGAAGATGCAATAATATAGATATCTATTCAAGCTAGTTAGCTAAATCAGTAAAGCATAAACCATATACATCAACCAAGATCTTGCAATATGGAAAATCAAAGCCAATACAAATGCATATAGGGAAAAATAAGCAGTATTATTTATTGATGATAGAAGGAGAGGTTACAACCAAATGACTGATTTTAAGTGACCCTTCCAGCAACGTCCCCAAGACTCATCACAGTATAAATCTCTCCAGCAACAACTATACAAATCTAGCTCTCAATTGAATATTCTCCAACATTTCTCTACTCAAATTCTTCCTCCTCAAGCACTTAGATCTGTGCTCAATTTATAGATGAACTGTAGGTTGTTTTGCAATCAATGAATTTCCAATAATAGGCAAGACATGTTTCCAGTCATTTAGATGTCAAATGGATAGTTAGATCCGAAGCTTGACACATTTGAACTCTTCTAGAAGGCATTGGCCAAGTGGAGATTCTGGAACAATGAGAATTTCGCTCCCAATGTGACCAACGCACCTGTGAATGTCGGGAAGTGCTTTGCAGAGCAGCCTTGCATGGGGCTACCTGCATATTCAACACACTTAGGCCCCTTAGAGCCTGTGTTGGTGAGCTCTCATATGCTATATAATAAGCTTCAAACCTTGGAAACCTTTGCTCGATGAAAGTCTTGCTTGATTTGTTTTGTTCTTTGTCTTAGGGCATGTAGCAACTAAAATGATAGGGAATGATATATAATTGATCATTGGTCTTGGAGATGATGCCCAATTAAATAGGTCATTGGGAATGGTGCCAAAATTGACCTATAACAGTTATAGTTATTTCTTCTTGTTGAGACATGACTAGTGTTTAGAGGGAGTAGTGTTTATTCAACTACAATTTATTGGATGAGCTCAACCCTTTGCCATTGATGTGAAAGGGGGAGTGAATGAGGAGTTTTTTAGAGGCCAATTGGTTGGTATAGTTTGGGTTTCCATGAATGCCAAAGGGGGATATTTTTGGCATTATGGACCAATTGTTTGGTTGGCACTGATGTCAACCTAGTAGCATTGGTGTTTGAGGTTGCATTGATGTTGTGATGCAATGTTGATAGTTTCCATTGATTTCAACTTGATGGCATGATTTGTTAATATCATATGATGGTTTGTATATTGCTTACAAACCTTATCTTGATGGTTGCAGATGTTGGATTAGTTGTGGTGAAGTTTGATGGCTTGAGTGTTTGAGCAGTTGATGGATGGAATTCAAGTAAACTTAGTTTGACTTATCATGATGACAAATTTACTATAGTAGATTGATGAATTGTTGCAGAGGCTACAGTGGCTTCATGTAGGCGTACTGATGATGATAATCTAGTGGAGCAAGTTTGAGCAGGTTCTGAGCAGAGGAAAGATGATTTTTAGCATCCCTTGCCTCAACCGCATGGATGTTGAGTCATGGGGGTGGTTGAAAAGCTCCAACCGCTGGCAGGCAACCCTATGGAATAGAATGAGGAGTTTCAGTCGCATCTAGCCTATGTTATGGGAGAAAATAAGGTTTTCCACGGGAATTTATCTACATTCCTCTCACTCATTGGGTTTTTATTTGTTTTCCTGAATTGCCTTGATTGAGACTCATCACGTAAAGGTCGGAAAAAATGTAATTTTGTTTCTAGATGATGGTTGAAAGAGAATATTCATTAATAAATGAAGTTAGTGGCTTGATTTGGTCAAGAACCATTGAACAAAATCACTTCTAGAATATGAATAGAGCTCCACTACAGGATTGGAATTAATTTATTTAATCATATTCAGAAACTACAAATATGTTGAGAAAGGGTGCTCATTGGGGTTGGTTCTCTTGTGTGAGAAAATTGCCATAGTGGTTTGGAAATCCATTGGTGAGGAGTGTGAATTTGTTGTAGCAGAATGTGCATGGAGTTATAGTGGTACGAGAGACAAAATTATGCATGGATGAAGAATATTCTTATGCAGAAGAAAAGTGACAAAGCCACAAAGGATTTTGCTAATTCATTTGTGATTCTAGGGGTAATTTTTTTATTATTTAAGTTTATATGATTGTGATAGATCGGTTACAATAGTGTGTCATGTTTTCATATGGTTGTTATGTATTCTATTGTTGAGTTTTTGCATCTAGTTTGTTGCAGAAAATGCATTGAGGCTATCTAAGTTGAGAATGATGTATGAATGTGAGAGAGGAGTATGATTTGAGATTGATTCAATGATTAATGCTTTGTTCTATGAATACATTTTTGTTTTGATGTTCGTGTTGAGAAACTCAATTTTTCTAGTTTGAAAATGCATGAAATGTGAACCACATAGAGGAGTTGGGTGGGTGCTTCGACAAAACAAGGATTGAGAACAAATTTATTCATAAATCCAATAGGTGTTGGGAAATGCTTGTTGATCAGATGTGTGCCTGTAGAGTCTTGAGATGGATATAATTATTCATAAGTGCAAAAGGTGTTGGGAAATCCTTTTTTATTAGATGGGTGTATGTAGAGTCTCAGATGGAGATCATAGTTCCTTTGAGATAGTTTTAAAACTGTACTTTCTATGTAATGATTTTCTTGAAAGTAAAAAAATATATTGAGCAACGCAACATCAAAAGGGTGGTTTTTTTCCCATGGAAGGGTTTTCAAAGATCCTGTGTTCCTATGTGATGTGATGATTTGTGTCTTATTGTGCATATTTATTTCTTATGCTATGACTCTCATGTGTTGATTGTAGTTGAAGTTGCATGTTCAAATCTAATGTTTATTTGTTAAGAGATGAATTGATTGATATATTGGAGAAAAAGTTTGATTATTGTGAAATTGTTATCACTACTGGTTCACTCCCCTCTCACTAGTGATCCTGGTTCCAACAACTGGTATCAGAGCACGATTAATTCTAGTGCAACTTCATAGTTGGAAGGTAGATCATGGGTAACCAGAGAAGATTTGCAGCAGACTGAGTTCCTTTTCTACATGGATCTGATTACATGCTTTGGAAGGTAAAATTTGAAGCATATATTTTAACTTCATATGTGAATATTTTTCTCTCAATTGAATATGGTACATGTGATGAAATTAATGAGGTAGCCAAGAATATCATTTTTAAGGGATTTCCAAATCATGATGTAGGAAAAGTGAGACACTGCAAGAATGCAAAAGAAATTATGGATAAGCTACATAGTTTGTATGGAAGAGAAAGGATTCAAGATTATGAAATTATTGAAAAACCGCATTGCATTATTGAAGAGAAATAGAATGATAAAAATGACTCTACATTAATAGTAGTGGCATAACCAATTTTATCTCAAGAAGATAGTGAGAGTAGCCATGAGACTAATGACATGAAAATAATTGGTCTAAAAATCCAACAAGAAGAAGTCATCAAGGAAAATGAGAATTTGTCAAATGAACTGCAAAACCAGGAAGCCTATTGTGCAATCTTGGAAAAGGAAGTAGCCTATTTGAGATGTGAGTTTGAAAAGGAAAATAATAATCTATCCAAGTATTGAAACTTAGATAAAAGCACCAAAATTTTGGATGAAATCCTATTTATTCAAATATATCCGCTTATTAAAATTGGATTGGGCTTTGAAGAAGAATCACGCCTTGTGAATGAAAAAGAGAAAGTGAAGGACAACCAAGTGTTAGACAAGCATAAGTCCACCACCTATAAATTTAATCAAGGTTCTAGGAGGCAACATCATCAAAGGAAGCAAAAGAAGAAAATAAATTATTAGAAGAAGAAAAGAAAAGAATATCACAATCACAACGTGCAACAGTTCAAGAAGGTAAGAAAGAAGCCAAGCATTCATGGTCCAGTAAAGAAAAACAGAAGGTGTCCAAGTTTATTTTATGCATATTTTTTTTCTTGCAATCATTATGGTCACTGTGCTAGGGAATGTAATTTTTTTGCAAGAAAACAAAGTTTGTTGTATAATCATTGTTTCAAGTGTGGAAAACATGGTCACAAAGCTCTAGCTTGTAGATATGACAATATCAAGTCAACAAAAGGAGCAAGCGCACCATTGAAGACAAAGAAGGTATGGAGGAGAAAAGATGAGTTGCAAAGAACTAGCTCTTCAAATGACATCAAAGAAGAATGTTTGGTTTGAAAAAGGATATTATAGTCAGGGGGAGTAGATATTTATCTTATGCACAATAGAATATGGTTCAATAGAAGCCAAACTTGATAGGTTCATGTATTTAAAAGAGGGAATTTCAACCTCATGCATCTATTCATTTAAGGTCAACAAGATCAGTTTGAGTCATACAAGGAGAGCACATGAGTCCAAGGGAAATTCTACAAGGTTGATACATTACATATTATTTTATCCTTTTGTCTCATTATTGTTGATAGTTGTAGCCATGTTGTGTGAGGATTATTTTTCTATTTTATGCACACTAACAAAATTTCACCCGGAAAGCAATAATTGTTGATGGAAAAATGGCATATGCTTAGGGGGAGTTTGATATGTCTATATGTTTTTGTATGTATAACGCTTAAGTCATGCAAAATACTATGTCTTCCAAGGGAATTTTTGTGATAGTTTTAGAGAGTGATGTTAATCTCATTGAAACTCTCACTCGTGTACTTCATTAGAGAGCCATTTTTCACTTGAGGAAGGGTCCTTGATACATGCATGTGTTGTTTGAATTTGTGGGTCAGTTGTTGTTGCATGAGTCATGTATCTTACATTGCATTATCATGAAGCCATGCATCCTATTTTCATATCATATTTTCATGAGGATTTCACCTTGAAGACTATCACATATATTTGTTGATGATGAGGATTATTCTTGCTAGTTCACATATGAGATCAAGAGAGCATGTATGATGTTTGTATTTCAGATTTCTTACTTTGTTGATGGAAATTTTATGCATATAGGTTGTGCTACCGAAGCATGGTTGCATGGTCACTACTGATGATTGTGTTTGAGGATTACTTGCATGTGTTGTTGTTGCATTATTGTTTTTAGATCAAATTATTTCTCATGATGCATGTGTGTTGTTGGTGTCGGATAAAACAAGCTTGTGTTGATGTCATATATATATATGTTGTGTCATATGATAGTTTCCTAATGATTAGATGCATGTTGTTGCTTACTATTCAGATGGATGTTATAGCGTTTATTCATTGATATGGCTGGCTAATGGTGTTTTATTACTTATTGCTACATGTTGATGGATAGTTGTTGCTATAGTTCATTCACGAGGCTTGTGTTCTTGGGATTGCTAACTATTGATGTTGCATATTGCTAATTCAAGAAATGTTCTGGAATTTTTTTGGAGAGAGTTGTGCACACTCTTTTTGGCATGCAACTATTCACTTTTGATCATAGATAAAACCCTTGTATTGTCAACTTATCTTCATTGTGTTGATTGAGTAATTCATGAAATGGATTGTATGTATGGTCATGAGTCAATATTGTCTTGAGAGGAAAAATTATAAGATTTATTTCAGGCTTATGTCAGCTGGTGTATGGCATGTTTTGAAACCATGTGTGGGATTTCATAATCATTATTGTAGCCATGTAATAGGATTATGAATATTTGTCCTTTCATTTCAATCTATTTGAGTCATAGTCATTGGTTTTTTTGGAGTAGCCTCATGCTTGTCATTTGGAGGAAATTATGTGTTGCTGCTCACACCATATTGGATGATGGTCATCATATACCCTCCTTCTATTTTTTTTGTTTATGATATGATGTTGTATGGGAGGATGTTATTGAAGTTGTATACACTATGTTATTACTGATGGATGTAGTGTAGTCTTGCTTTATGATGGTGATTAGTTGTTTTGTTGTTGTTGTTGGTGATTTTGATGTATATAGTGTTGTTTCTCTTGGTTTGAGTGATGATCATGGAGTTGTTGATGCTTATGATGTGTTTCTATTGATGGTTATACCGTTGATTACTCTATATTTTTTCTGGTGAGAGCCACAATATATTGCTGCTATTTGGGCCTTGAAATTATTGTTGATCTAGATAGTGTTATTCCTTGAGATCATTGTTGTTGCTTCAGGAGAGAGAGAGAGAGAGCTATTACTGCCATTGTTTGATGTCATGCTTCCATGAGGATTGTTGTTTTATGTTGATGCATTATGATTATGGTCCAAATTGTGTTGATGGTTAATGTTATTGCTTCTTGTTGAGACACAACTAATGTCCAGTGGGAGTGGTTTTTATTCAGGTTTGCTTTATTGGATGAGAAAATTCCTTTGCCATTGATGTCAAATGGGGAGTGAATATGGATTTTTTTAGAGGAAAATTGGTTGGTTTAGCTGGGGTTTATATCAATGCTAAAGTGCGATATTGTTGGCATTATGGCGTAATTGTTTGGTTGGGATTGATGTCAACCTAGTAGCATTGGTGTTGGAGGCTGCATTGATGTTGTGATGTAGTGTTGATGGTTGGCATTGATGTAAACATGATGGAATGAGTTGTTGATATCATATGATGGTTTTTATATTGGTTGTACACCTTATCTTGATGGTTGCAGATGTTGGAGTAGTTGTGGTGAAGTTTGATGGCTTGAGTGTTTGAGCAATTGATGGATGACATTCAAATCAACCTAGTTTAACTTGTGATGATGATGGAGTTGCTACATTATATTTCTAGAGTGTTGCATAGGCTATAGTGGATTCCTGAGGGATTACTGATGATGATCAACCAGTGGAGCAATTTTGAGCAGGTTCTGAGTAGAGCAAAGATGATTTTGATCATCCTCCACGTTAGTTGCATGGATGCTGAGCCATGGGATCAATTGAAAAGCTCCAACCACTGGAAGGCAAGCCTATGGGAGCGACTGAGGAGTTCAAGTTGCATGGAGCCTGTGTTGTGGGAGCGACTTGGGATTTTCATGGGAATTTCTCCTCATTCCTCGCACTCACCAGGTGTTTATTTGTTTTTTCGTCTTGTCTTGTTCGAGACTCATCATGTAAAGGTAAAAAAAAGGTAATTTTGCTTCTAGATGATGGTTGAAAGAGAATACTTATTAGTAAATGAAGTTAGTGGCTTGATTGAGTCAAGCAACATTGAACCAAATCACTTCCAAAATATGAACATAGCTCCAATACAAGATTGGAATTAATTAATTTAATCATCTTGAGAAGCTAGAAATATGTGGAGAAAGGTTGCTCATTGGGGTTGGTTCTCTTGTGTGATAAATTTTTCATAGTGGTTTGGAGAGCCATTGGTGAGGAGTATGAATTTTATATAGCAAAATGTGCATGGAGGTATAGCTGCATCATAGAAAAAAGTATGCATGGATGAAGACTATTCTTGTGCGGAAGAAAAGTCACAGAGCCATAAAGGATTTTTCTAATGCATTTGTGATTGCAGGAGCATAATTTTTATTTGAGTCTATATGATTGTGATATATTGGGTGCAGTAGTGTCTCATGTTTTCATATGTTTGTTATCTATTGCATTGTTGAGTTTATGCATCTAGATTGTTTGTAGAAAATCTATTGAGGCTGTGAGTCGAGAATTATGTACGAATGTGAGAGAGGAGTATGATTTGAGATTGATTCAATGATTTATGTTTTGTGCTATAAGGATATTGTTATTGTGATTTTCATGTTGAGCAGCTCAAGTGTTCTAGTTTTAAAATGCATGAAAGGTGAACCACATAGAGAAGTGGGTTGGGTGCTCCGGCAAAATAAGGATTGAGAATAAATTTATTCATAAGCCTAATGGGTGTTGGGTAAGGCTTGATGATTAAATGGGTGTCTGTAGAGTTGTGAGATGGAGATAATCCTTCATAGTTCTAATGGGCGCTGGGCAAGGCTTTTTGATCAGATGGGTGTATGTAGACTTGTAGATAGAGATCATAGTTCCTTTCAGATAGTTCCCATATTGTAATTTCTATGTAATGATTTTCTTGATAGTAATAAAATATATTGAGTAGTACAACAGGAGCAGGGTCGTTTTTTGCCCGGGTAAGGGTCTAGCTACCGCTGAATACTCCTTTTCTTGGACACAAACGAGCCCTGTAGACTTGTGGACACACGATTATCTGGATGGTACAAGGAAAATAGTTGATGATTCTTAATGGAAATAAAACACTACGAATAGCAAGATGAGTTAAAGCATGCAGCCAAAGGAAATGCTGTTAGCATCACATCATTAGGTTCACGCTTGTAAAAGTTGTTCAAACCACAAAAGAAATAGTTCTTTATGGTTAGAGCACCCTTCACTTCCTTAAGCGGTCTCAATAGATGAGATAAATGTTAGTAACAAATTTGCTAACATTTTCTAAATAAACAACCTAACATCATTAAAAAATTTAGTGAGCTGAAATGAATAAATGATATAAGCAGAAAACACAGATTACTTAATCATAAAGATATCAGATACATTAGACAAATATACATAGTGTTAACACATTAATCCTCATTGAATCCAAGAGTGGAATCAAAACAAGTGCTTTTATTCATTCTTAGAACAGTGCATTCAATGCTATGCAATTCTCTTTGCTCCTTTGAAGTCCCAAAAAAAGGATCCTTTACAATTCCCTGAAGGGGGTATTCATAGGAAAAAAATTGACCCTTGGGTATCCCTAACTTTTTGCCTTCCTTACCGTTGAGATGCTCTGCGACTTGATGGAATCCATGACTTGCGACCTTGGCGATAAATGTGACCTACGACCTCTTGGCTGTTGCAACCTGCGACCTCTTTTGTTTGCTGAAATATGTGACTTGGTCATGGGAGTAGTTGGGTGATTCCGAGGTCAGGGACATCTACCTACTGCTGTTATTTGAGATAACTCTGCCATGCCCGATAATCTGCAGCTACTAGGGAGACCTGAGGCGTATCCTCTCTCAACCTGTGAAGACACTCGAGAGCATTTGGAATCAAAATTTCCCTCTTGATCGTGATCTAATTTTCCAGGGAGGCCAGTTAGGTGTAGATCCGGACCGGTGTCACGATGAATTGAACCAAGTTTTCTTGTGATGCTGGCAGGTCTTGAGAGGCAGTTGCTTGCCTTATGGGCTACAGAAATGCTTGGATATCTTTGGAGACTTCTTCCTACGTTTTCTCTTCACCCAGTGCACCTAGAGACGAAATGTGGTGTACTTCAGCCATTGAGTCAATTCTGCTAATCAGATGTTCATATGCGAACATTACTTTCTCCAAATCATTGATGAGTTTCTCCTTGGATTGTACCTTTATCCAGATTTGAACCTTGTCATTCTGGGTGGAAATCCAATATTTTATAGGAAAAGTGGCTGGAGCTTGTGGATACCTGTTAGACCACTCCAGTATTCTGTCCAAGTTAGTAGAGGCTTCCCTTAGCTGTGTGTTCCTCCTCTTGGTTTCTGCATATGCTTTCAGTAGTGGCGTGACGGTTTGTTTTATCGTGAATAGTTCTTCATATACCTGTTTCATGGTGGCCTCCAAAGTGACCAGCTCTCCCTGAATAGTGAGTGATATTTCATTAGTAGGGGTATTCCTAACCTGAAGCTGTCGGACCTCTTCTTGTAGTGCCTTATTTTCCTGCTCTGATTTAGCTGTCTTTAGTTCGAAGGCCTGTAGTCTATTTTGCAGGGACATAATTTCTCTGCTCAGTTTTTTTACGTTCTCCTCAGTAGTTGCTGCAAAAGCGGTACCGGCTGATGCGATCATAATCGGATTGGTCCTAGTGTCCAAGACTATATCCTTCTCTGTAGTGACTGTAAGGGGTGCAGCAGGGTCCCGTGCCAAACATTTTATCTTTTCCTGCCTGATCTTGTTTGTGAATTGATCGTAGGTAAGTCTTGTGAGATCAAGCACTCCCTCATCTAGATCCTCGGAGGTACCCAATTCCGAGAGGGCAAAGTGCACATTGGTTGCAGGAGTTGTTTGGGTTACCTTGATGTGTGGCAACTCCGTTTGTTTCTCCATCTCTGGAGGAGGTGTCTTACTTCCTTCGGTTCCTTTGGAGGAATCTTCCTCTGACTTCCGACTTTCTTCCTCTCTCCTCTTTTGATCTATTTATGCTTTATCTTGTTCTTCTTTCAGCTGACGCTCTGCTTATGCTTTGTCTTGTTCTTCCTTTATTCGACACTCAGCTTCTGCTCTAGCTTAATCTTCTTTTAGTTGGCGCTCAGCTTCCACCTTATCCTGTTTTATTTTTAGCTGGCACTGAGCTTCTGCCTTTTATTCCTCTTCTTTCTTCTATTGTTCTTCTTCCTTTTTTATTGCGGTTTTCCTCCCCCTGCTTCTTTCTTTGTTCTTCTTTCAGTTGCTTCTTTCATTTGTCCTCCTCTTCCTTTGCATTTTCCTTAGCTTCTTGTTGAGCTTTAGCCTCTTTTTCTCTTTGCTGGGCTGAAGAGTTATGACCTGTATCGGTCCTTAGCTTCTTGGATTTGGAGGATGATGCTCCTCCCAACATATGGATTCTTTCTTCTAAAGTCTGGTTATCCTGATCTTCCTGATCAGCTGATTCCTCTGGAGCGGTCTATCTGTCTTTGTTGTACCAGTTCCTGACTCTGTCTTCAGCTAGGCAATCAGTATGCTGGTAACTCCATTTGAATTTGGCCCGCTTGCAGTGGGCAGGGATGATTCTCTCAGGATCACATGTTCAGTGTGCCAAGGGAGGTAGACAAAATCCTCTAACTTGCTCAGTCTCTACCTCTACTTCCCTGAAATCTTTCACTGTGTACGCGTCGATAGTGAGTGGCAGAGTGGGCCATGGATTCTTCTTGCCCTTAGTGAGAAATTTTTGAAAAACCCCCTAACATCTGGTAACATGTTTCTTGGAGGAGGATTTTGTTAGTTACGAACTAGGGTAGTGTGCGAGTAGCCTTGAGCGACCCGAAAACTCGGATGAAAGTACCATCCGTGTTAGGGAACCAGTGGGCTACTCAGGTTATCATCTCCATGGCTCGCTTGGACATGCACGAGGTGTCATTTTCAAATAGCTTCTCGTAGAGAGCGAGGATGAAGCTGTGTGTGATTGACTCAATGTCCTACTTATTTCTGGAATCCCAAAACACCATTAAATATTTGTGAATTGGACCGCCATGTTTCAAATCCCAGTTGTGTTCCCACCCCTTAAAATGGCATCTTGCGCATACCGCATCTAAAAGGTACGATGCCATGTAAAATTATGATGCATACCCTTCATCAGGTGCTAGTGCCGTAGATATGTTCGATCTGAGGGCCGCCACTATCATGTTGGCCTAGTTGAAGTGGGTGCCATAAACAATGACAACATACATCAGAGAAACCTAAGCACTATTGAAAGTGGTTGCATCTGGATGACCATACATCCTACATAACATTGCAGCTACGAGTTTGTAGACCTTCTTGAGACCTGCTATTTGGTATTCCTAGTCCTTCTTGAGTCAGAACTTTTCTGGGTCCTCCTACCATCCTCTCAAGGTCTCTGGTATGGGAATTGCATGGGTAGTGGCCCACTCCTTAGTGAAGGTCTTCTCTCGGGCGGGAAGTGCATAATATAAGTTTGCATCTTGCCCCTTCAGATTTGCGAATGACTTCCCGACATTATCCCGAATAACCCAGATCTTGGCGTCGACCCTTTGTAGGATCCACTCAATCAGCTCTACACATGGGAATATAGGTGGATGGGCCCCCGCGTAGTGAAACTTGGATCTTTTAACCTGAATATAAACCTGTCGGCCTGGGAGGTCCTTCAGAAATTTAGGCTTTGTAAATTCTTGGTACACCTGATACTAGCTCATACTGTCCCCTTTGTCGAATGTGCAGGCGATGTCTCCATAAATAGGGGGAAGAGAAAGATATATTTTCTCCTCTGATATTTCT
Source organism: Pinus albicaulis (assembly GCA_034641835.2). Classification (NCBI taxonomy): domain Eukaryota; kingdom Viridiplantae; phylum Streptophyta; class Pinopsida; order Pinales; family Pinaceae; genus Pinus; species Pinus albicaulis. The sequence continues at coordinate 565,023,765 of CM076577.1, read as the reverse complement.
ATCTCTGGGCTTTTTTTCCTTTTGCGAACTACTAGAGGCCCCATGTCACTTGAGGCCGACGAGATGGATATGCACTCTAGCTCGGCTTCGAGGTTCCCTGGCATGTTCATAAAACAATCCCACGATAAGACAAGTGTCATATTTATAAATATTTGGGCTGCTCCTACCTTTGCTCAACTATTTTCAAGGAAATGGATGAACCTATGACCTAGTGACCTTGTGACTGGGTCGCTGGGTCAATAAGTTGCGTTGGTTTAAACTTTCACAGAAAAACGACCTAGTGACTTGGCTACTTGCGACTAGGTCGTGAGGTCGCTGAGTCGCAGAGTCGCACTAGTTTAGATCTTCACAGAAGTGCGATCTAGCGACTTAGCAACTCGCGAATGGGTCGCAAGGTCGTTGAGTCGCGAAGTCGCGTCACTTTTAACTTTTATGCATATGCGACTTAGCGACCGAGGTCGCGGAGTCGCGGGTCGCACTAGGGCTTGGTAGATAGTTTACGCGACGGCGAAGAAATTCATTTAGTTTTCAATCAGAAGGGAGGTCAGGTGACATTTCAAGTGGGAAGAAAGCATTAAGTTCCTTATTAAAAGGGCTTGAAGGGGAACTTGAAAAGGCTGATGCAAGGGAGGCTTCCAGAGGAGGTACACAGGGACATCAGGCTATGGGGAGTGGCAAGTTATAGAAAAATGATCCATGGAAGACAACATAAGCTAGGTTGAGGTTTTAAAAAGGGCTAAGGTGAGGGAAAAGGGGGCAACAATAAGTCAAAAAGGAAACAGTAGGAGGATTAGGCAACTTACCTGGGAAAAACGCGCTCCAGCTGGCTTGTTAGAGGCGTTTTCTTTCTCCATCACACATGTCGAATGCGACCTATGCGACCCTTCTATATATAAAGGGGTTACACATGTGGGAAATAAATGGGGGTCAAAAGGTCACAAATGAGTTGAGTTGATGTGATGTGCGACCTCGCAACTCTGCGACCTTGCGACCGGGGGGGGGGGGGGGGGTCGCGGGGTCGCAGAATCGTAAGGTTGCAATTGTTTGGTTTTGGGATGATGTGCGACCTTGCGACTGCGCGACTTGAGGGGTCACAAGGTGGAAGGGTCGTAAATTAAATGAGTTAACCAATTATGAGACTTAGCGACTTGAGATTTTAAAAGAGTGAACTTAGGCTTGACTCCATTTTTTCAAAAGGTTAGGGGCTCAAAAATATAAAAGGGGAAAATTTTTGGAGGGTGTTGTAGTGGCTACAACAAATGGCGATTTACTGGTAGGACCCAGAATATCTGCCAGTGCTTCATGTTGTGGGGGGTGGGGGGGCCTTAGCATGTTGGTCCCTTCACTCCGTGGGTCCCACTACTTTCATCCTCGGGCCTTGCATTTTCGCTCCACCTATCTGCATGTCCCAGGGTGCTGGTCCACCGTATTTTCATTCCTGGAGACTGGACGGAAAATGTTGGAGTAACCTTAGGGATTTTTAGGATTCAATATAGTTATCTTGTCCTCATCGTGTTGCTCCACTGCCAGCGAACCTGGTGGTCCCGGTGGAGTCAGTGCCTGGGCGTCACAGATGTTTCTCCGCTGCCAGCGAGCCTGGTTAGTACCTCGGCGGAGTCGTGGCATCGCGTCTCTGCGCAAGAAGCCTTTCTAAATCCTTTACCCTTATTCATGTGCTAATTTTAACTTATTTTATATGTGCTTGGGGCACTTATTTGACTATGCTCAAGGCACTTATTTAACTGTGGAATTTATTTCCTCGGCGGATGAGGGATCCCGACTTATTTTGCTTGCAAGAGAGGTTTCTCCTTGTCTATATGAGGGCTTTTTGGTTTTCTCGGATATCCTTTCATCTCCTGAGGTCAACTCTGTCCCATTTCCGTCTAGTGACCAATTACACTGAGAGTTTCTTTTGTACAACAGTCCCCTGGGCCAACATACTAGGTAAGCTACCTACACTTGGTTCCTAGGACTTGGCTATGTTTCCCCATTGAGTGCATATCACAGGCAAGCTCGTGCTACTTTTGTGTTTCAGGGGCAATTATTCACCAGCATAGATTCTGGCACAGCAGGCCAATTGTGTAACTTCTACATCTCTCCTTCAACTTGGGATGCTAAAGGGGAAGGTTCAATGAGATCCTACTTGGAACAAGCGACTTATTGAAAACAAAACAAAAATGAGAACAAACAAAAAAAAAACGAAACAAAAATATGGTATAGGGTATGGTGACGGCCCCCTTGGGGCTGTCGAGTAAAATAGTGTTTAAGGTCGTGCTCGTTTATCGATAGGACCTCAATTCTCCCTTCAAGGGTCTGTAGCCTGTACGTGTGGGAGCCGATGTTTTCTTTAATCTGGAAGGGACCTGTCCACAGGGCCTGGAATTTGGAGTGTTTTCCTTTATTCTCGTGAGATTTGTCCCATTTGAGGACAAGGTCACCTACTTCAAAAGATTTGTTTTCAACAAAATTCTTTTCAAACCATCGTTTTATTCGACTTTGGTGGATGGCGAATTTTTCCCGGGTTTTCAGCCTTTCCTCCTCCAGCTTCAAAAATGTGTCTATTCAGGCTTTTAAGGTAAGGCAAGGGGTGCCATGAGTTTCTTGAGATAGTTGAAGGGCTGGGAGAGACAAGTTGGAAGGAAGAATAGCCTCTTTTCCGTACACAGGAAAAAACGGGGAGGTGCCCAAAGATGACTTGGGTGTGACCCGATCAGCCCATAGGGCATCATGGAGTGCGTTATGCCTTTTTCGTTGTTGGGACAACAGAGTCTTTTGGATGATGTAGATGAGGTTCTTATTAGTTGACTCGGCTAACCCATTTCCTTGGGGGTAATAATTAGCAGAGTGTTTCAACACTATACCTTTTTCTAGAGCAAACTCATATAATTTAAAAGATGAAAAATATGTTGCGTTATCAAAAACAAGGGAGGTTGGAATGCCAAACTTGATCATGATGTGTTGGGTGATGAAGACTATTACCTCTTGATCATTGACTTGACGCAACGGTATTGCTTCAACCCACCTTGTGAAGTAGTTCATGGCTGTGAGGATGTATCTATATTGCTTGGAAGAGTGTGGCAAGATTTCCCCAATCACGTCAAGCCCACACTGCTGAAAAGGTTCTTCCACCGTGATGGACTGCAACGAGGCTGAAGGCCATATTTCCCTATTGGCAAACTTTTGGCATCATGGGCATTTATGGACATAAGCATGCACATCTTTGAAGAGAGTAGGCCAATAGAAATCAGCACGCATGATCTTGTGAGCAGTGGTATCTCCCACATAATGCCCACCTGCTCGACCATCATGGAGTTTCATCAAAACATTATGTGCCTCATCATACTCCGAATAGCGTAGCAGGACACTGTTGTGGTGTTTATGGAACAACTTACCCTGCACTAGTTGGTAGGATAGAAATTTAATTCTTGACGCATGTTTCTACTGAGTGGTCAAAGTGGGGCCCAGGTCATATTCTTGAAGGCACGTAATCTAGTTGCCTCGTCTATCGCCTAGCTCTTGCTATATGAAAAGTGAGCGAACAGCTGGGTGAGGTAAGAATATTGTGACGTGACTCTAAAAAATATATGGCTTGAAGTGTTCAACTGCCTTGTACACCGCGTAAGATTGCTTATCAATATCTGGATAATTCAGCTCGACACCTTACAACCCAGCACTCATGAATGATATGGGCCGCTCATTGTTCTTGTCATCTTTCTGAGTGAGGACGACCGCCAAAGATGAATATGAGGAAAAGGTCTACAAGATAAAGCCTTTGCTAAAATTCGAACTATGAAGGGCAGGGGGCTTCCATGATGGCCCACTTGATATTATTCAACACTTCTTTCTCAGGAGGATTCCATTTGAAATTAGCGTTCTTCTTGATCATACCTTGCAACGGTTTCACAATTTGGGCGAAATCTGATATAAATTTTCGCACAAAGTTGATTTTCTCGAGGAAATACTGCATGGCCTTATTGCCACTTGGAGGGGGGATTTAGGCGATCAATTTTGCACATTTTGGATCCACTACTATGCCATCCCGAGTTATGATGTGCCCCAGTAGGTTTCCTTTGGAGACGACGAAAATACTTTTCTTCGGGTTTAGTGAGATCCCGTATTTTCGACATCTTTCAAAAATCTGCTTGAGGTGATGCAGGTGGTCAGATCTATGTTTTGAAACATGGTAACGTCGTCAAGGTATAATACCACGATTTTCCCTATGAGGCCTCTGTAGGAGATGTCCATGGCTCTCTGGAAGGTCGCGCCAACATTAATCAAGCCAAAGGGCATGCGTTTGAATGAGAAAGTTCCCCATTTAGTTCTGAATGTGGTTTTTAACCAGTCAGGTTCAACCACTAGAACTTGGTTATAACCTGAAAACCCATCCAATAAAGAGAACATCTTTGATCCCGATACAACTTGAAGGATTTGCTCCATAGGGGGCACAAGGTAGTTGTCCTTGTCCGAAGCTCTGTTCAAATTTCGGAAGTCTACGCATAAACAGATTTCGCCAGATTTCTTATGAACTGGGACCAAGTTTGACACCCAGGTTGAATGCCGGACTTTGAAAATTATACACGCATCCAAGAGTTTCTTGAACTCCTTTTGTATCATTGGCTCTAAGGTGGGGTGTACTTTTCTCAATTTCTGTTGGAATAGTTTCACTCCTTCCTTCATGGGTATCGCGTGCTGGATGATCCGCGTGTCATAGGTTCGTAGCTCGTCATACATCCAAGAAAACACATCTCGGTATTTCTTAAATAACTCAGTGAAAGATTGCCTCTCCTGAGGGGTGCATTCATTACCGATATTGACGGAGTTGGGCTCCTTTTCCGTCCCGAGGTTTATTTGTCGGTGCGCTAATGTGGAACTTTGCACCTTCATGTTGGGAGTGTTGGTGTCCCGTGTTTTGATAGTTTGGCAAATCAAAAGACAAGGCAAAATCAGAACCAATATTTAGAGTTACAGGATCTAGTCCTCTTGTTCTCAGAGAGGGATCTCTCAAATGTTTATTTGCAAAGGTTTATCTTGTGTGCTTTGAGTATTGGTTTTTAGACTAGTTATTAAGTGTAGGTGTTTGATTGTTTGTTTGGTTGAATTGATACAGTAGAACATGAAAGGTCTAGGAAAGATAAATAGAATGGAGAAACATCTGGTTCATTGGGAAATGGAGTCAAGAAGAGGTCATAACATACTTATCAATGGATATGGGATATCAAAGGGAAAATCTAACTTGGCCACAGGATCCTTTAGTTTTTTGGAATGAGATGGACATCAATGATTTGGAAAGAGAAATTTAATTCTCAACAAAGGGAATTTGAAAACACAAATTGAACAATAAAGAGCTTTTTGATAGACAGGGAAAACCATGAATTCTACAAATCATATCTTTAAGCAAACAATGATTTCAAAACAACTTTAAAAATGAAATCTAAGATTCGGGGAACACCCTATTTCCTCAAATATTTTATTTCAAATGATTTAGAAAACATAAAAGATTCACTGATAATTGCAGTCATAGAAGAGGGAACACCTAACACATCTATGATTACAACTACAAAGACCTTTAAGACAACTATCTAAGCAAGGAAAAAGGGCAAGATCAGAACAGACCTCCTTGAATTACTGTAAACAGAAAAATTCAAAGGGAGACTTCAATAACAGTTTTTAAGTGGCAGTAGACAAGTAGGGAGAACCATAAATCATGCCGAAACCAACTATCTGAACTATTAAGGAAATAAACAAGCATGAAGACTAAAGAGAGAGATTAAAGACTCTAAAATACTTCAGCAGAAGAAAACATGAAACAATGAAGGATGAATAGGTCTAAGGTGCTTCTAGGAGTCATTTCTTAGCCTAAAAATTTCTATCCTACTGTAGTAAGAAATTGTGGAACATAATGAAAACAGGGAAAACATTTAAACAATTCAGAATACTTCACCAACAACTAAGCTCATGGATCCAATGATAGAGCCTTCTCAGGAACAAGCATGCAACAACATCATCAAGGCTTCCAAGACTTCAATTTGTTCTTCAACTTCAACATACTATGTATTATTTCAGAGAGTTTCAGTATTACAACTAGTGATCAACCAACCCCTCACTCATCTTCTTTGGAAGCATATATAGAAGAATGAGGAGGTGAGATCTGATAAAAAATCTCAAAAACTAATTAATACAGACTTAAATGGCTTCTTGGCCTTTGGGGACTCAATGAAGCAACTTACATAGGCGTCCTCTATATAAAATCATTTACATTAACTATTAGGTTTTCTGGAAAGAATTTGTTGACTTTAAGGCTCCTTGTTATCCTTGCAATAACTTCTGCTGAGAGTTTACAATAACTTCCTTTGGTTGAATTAACTGTTTAGCTGTATTGATGCAAAATACCTCCTGGTCTGGTAATAACTTCGGCCTTCTTTTGATTGATTTGAGGCTGGAGGTGGCTCTGTGGTAGGTAGAAGTTTTAATTAGCCCTTGAGGTGACAGTGGAGGTCCCTTTTCCGATAAAACAGTCATGATTTTATTTTAAACTATGGTTTAGGCTTCTAATAATCCATTTTTAGCCGTAATCCCCATAGATCTGTCTTCAATTTTCTGTCCTGATATATTTTATCTTCGGCATTGATACTTCTTTGATTGTGCTTGATTCACTGTGTTTTTCGCTGGTGTGCAGGGTTGCGCAGGGATGATATGGCATCAATGCCTGATGAAAAACTGATGAAACATGAATTTTAGACCCTACGAAGGATTTTCTTTTCTGAATTGGAGGCGGGAATATCGTCACCCTCTGCCTCTGAAAAATCTTCAGTCATGGTGGAAAAACCATTAACCTTGCAAAATACGAGTAAATATTATGAAATCCTGCATGTATGGACTAACTGCTTCAGAAGGCACGTGGAGGGAGTGTGGCCGTTGGATGGCATCATCCAACGGGCAAGATTGATTAGAGGAGGTTGAAGGAGACGGGGGGAAGAAATTAAATCGGAGTCGTCAATCGCACAGAGATCGACGGTCAGGAGCGGAGGCGAAAATTCAAAGCGAAACAGAGAAATGATTTAAAAACTTTGTTTGGACAAAAATGGTCACAAAATCATGTTCGGGGTTCGGGAGAAACGTGGGTCGTCGGATGAGATCAGCCCAAGTGATCAACGGCGGAGGACGGGCGCCAATAAACCTTAGAAAATATGCCTGGTCATCAAACCTTTTAATAAAACCATGCTGCATAATTTTCCCGGGTCCAGATTTGCTGACTGGACGAGGAATCAGGGTGATGAATTTTGGGCCGTTGATCTGCAGATTAGATCGACGGCAGAGATGCCTTTAAGGACCACGCCGTTCCTTGGTTATAGCTTGGGCATCTTCGTAGAGTGACTACCATCTGATGAGCGGCCTCAGATCGGACGGCGCGCATCAATATCGCGCCGGGTCCACATCTGATCTTTAACGTGCGATGAGCAGCGGTTTTCTGAACAGTGCTCAAGACACGTGTCGGGCGATGTATGGAATCACTGCCGATCGGGAAAAAACCTCCCTCCGCTTGAAGGCGATGCGATGGATACCGCTCGGTTTTTGCAACGGTGAATGGCTGGCGGGGACCACCGGGGTGAGAGATTTTGCACCGTCGATCTGTGGATCAGATCGATGGTGGAGATCGCCTTGAACTTTGGACTGACAAAAAATTTATAATATAATAAAAGCCAACAGATTTAATATATAACCAAAGGTTTTAAACTTTTGGCGGACATAATTAATATTCAAAATGGCTTGGCGCCCGATTGCGCGGCCTTTGGGCGCATGGAGAAACATATGACTGGGGGTTAAAAAGGAGGGGCTAATTGCAATTGGGCAACCCGATAAGCGCTGGAAGGCTGGTGCTCGGCTCCAGCACCAGGGCGTATGGAAGGGAGGGCTAAAGACTTAGCCCAAGGGGGCTTAAGTCCATAATATGTAAATGTGTTTTTTAGGCATTTTTCAATGATTTTCAAAGGAGTTGGTGGGTTTCGATAAGGCTAAGAAAGGGTCTTAGGACCTTATCAAAGCGATTTTGATGAAGGGGAAAGGGAAAAAACATGAAAATGAGGGATTTTATAAAAAAAGAAAACAAATAGGAGGTCAGTTTTGGAAGAAGGGAGAAAGAGGAAAATGGTGCTTGCAGTAGTTTTGCTTCATATAATGACAACATAATTTCTGAGTTGAAAAAAGGGAAAAGCAGTGATGATTATCCAAAGGATAGGATATTATCAAAATACTTTAAGCATCAGAAATTTTAGCAATGAAATTGTTTCTTGAAGGCTATCCAACATCATTTAGCCACCACTTGATGTAACAAAATTTATAGGTGGCTAACAGTGGCTCCACTTGGGGATGGTGCCTTTTTGAAGGTATCAAGAATTTCAGGATTGGATTCTCTGGGAGGTTGATCAGTTGCCTCATCCATTGGGCTGCCCTTCCTTTGCTGGGATGATCTTGTTTTGAAAACATATTGGCAGCCATACAAACAATGGAACTTCATCAATACAATCTTTCTACCTACCCAACCCTACTGATCTAACATTTTTTCTTCATTAGAGTGCTGGGCAAACTCTCTTTCAAAATTTTATTCTTTTGAAAGTAGGAAATCTAATCTATTTCTACTCCTTATTTTCCATGGACGCAGATTAAACAGTTGAGCCCATATGATTCTCTACCTAATCTATTGTTTGTTCGTTTTAAACTGTCCAACAGAATTTATTCACTAATTTCTAAAACAAAAATTTAAAAGCATACAAGTCAGGATTGAACAATATAACTTGTTGCTGATCTATGGCATAAAAAACAAGCTGCACATAGATGTTATTTTGCAAAAAATTAAATCAAAATGGAAGGCTTAAGATCTGAAATTTCTCAGCACATCCTTCTCTCTTTCATCAGCTCTGTTTTTACTTCTGTCTGAGTTGTTCTTTGCTTGTTTTCTGGTTCAGATTTTGAGCTGATTAGAACCAGTTTTACTTCTGTTTTGACTTGGAATTTGAAACAGATTGGACTTATTCTATTCTTTGAGAACTAAGGTTCAGATTTTGAGAATGTTTGAACCTTTCATTTATGACCTAATCTACCTACTGATAAGCCAAGATTAAGCTGTTTGGAAATCAAATTTACTAACCTATCAGCAGTCAATTTAAAACTAATTAGTCAAGATTAGGCTGTTTGACTAACTAGAAGTGTTTTTTTAAGAGTGGCATGTAGGCTTGCACACTTTCAGAATTGTTTCTATTTTTTGGTATGGGGCTATACCTTTCTTGTTTTACAATCTGCCCTCTTTTCTCTTTTCTATTGTTTTAGATTTTTCTTTTTTCCAACTTTGAATGCAATGTCTAGACTATGATATTTACAAAAAATAAAATGCTTTAAACTCAAGACTCTTGGAATAAGTAATGATTTAGCATCCCGCCATTGACAGGACCCCCATATAAATCTTCTCCATTCAATTCTTTCAGGAAAAATGCATTGTAACCCTTCTCAGCATGAATAATATAGGGCCCTTTCCACAAGTTCTTAAACTTGCCATGTTTTCATTTCTCTTCTCTTCTTGAATCCCATTTAAGAACAACATTTCCAATTTGGAAATTGTTTGCCTTAGTCCTCTTATCAAATAGCTTCTTCATATTTTCCTGGACTAACTATGTTCTTTCATAAACTTCTTTTCTGGTCTGCTGCAAATGGATGGTTTGATTGATTCTCCTCTGCATATCATTCTCTTCAACCTGCAATTCTTGAAGATGCTTTATGACTGGCACTCCCAACAAGGTGGGAAAAACTGCATCCATGCCATAAACTAGCTGATAGGGGGACATATTTATTGATTTCTTTGTAGTTAACCTATCAGCCCATAAGGCATGAACCAATTTACTGTGCCATGATTTCTGATTTTGTTCCAACAGCTTTTTAATGATATTGATGAGGCTCTTGTTGGAAGATTCAACTAATCCATTTCCTTGGGGATAGTAAGGAGTGGAATGGCCCAAGGTTATGTGGTATTTGTAACAGAAGTCAACCATCTTTTTAGATTTAAAAGCAGCAACATTGTCTGTTATGATCTTTCTGGGGAAACCAAATCTGGATAGGATATTTGTTTCAAGAAATTTGATAATGACAGAGTCATTAGCATTCCTGGAGGGTATAGCCTCTATCCATTTGGTAAAGAAGTCAGTGGCTGTGAGGATCCAATTATGTTGAGCTGAGGAGGATGGGTGAATTTCCCCAATGAAGTCTAAACCCCATTGTTGAAAAGGTGCCTCAACTCTGATAGGATGTAAAAGTAAAGGAAGGAGTTTTCTCTTGCCATCAAAGATTTGGCACTTATGGCAAGACATGACCAACTTCTGAGTGTCTGGGAAAAGGGTAGGCCAGTAGTAACCTGATCTAAGAATTTTGTTTGCTGTGGCCTTCCAGTAGAGGTGCCCTCCACATTCTCCGTCATGGAATTTCTTGCATGATTTTCCCTGCATCATCTTCAAGTAAACATTTAAGCAAAATTCCACTAGCATTTTTCCAATATAATACTCCATCTAAGATGCAAAAACTCAAAGCCTTTTGTTTAAAAAATCTAGCTTTAGTTTTAGACAAAGAAGGAGGGGTATTTAAATATAAAAGCACATAAATAATGTCAGCATACCAAGGAGAATTCAGAAATGTTTCTTCAATAAAAGGAGCATTAGATTCTTCTATTTCTTCCAACACATCTACCATATTTATGTCTAGTGCTTGGAAGTTAGACTCAACCATAAGCTTTGCTAATCCTTGCCCTTTAACTAGTTTGGTGGGCTTGATTTCTAAGTCATATTCAAGAATAGTTGCAATCCATTTCCCCCTTTTACCATCAGGGTCTTGACTCAGAATGTCCTTGACAACAGTATGTGGAACAAAAGAAATTATGTGAGAGTGTAAAATATAGACCCTAAAGTCTTTTAAATCTTTCACTAATGCTAAGGCTTGCTTCTCCATGATGTTATATTTGAGAGGAGCATCTCTTAAGGCCTTACTAAAGAAGGATATTGGTTTTTCCTGCCCCAAATCATTCTTTTGAAGTAAAACTGCAGCTATTGTATGTTCAGATGCAAAATAAAATATGTAAAAGTCTTTGGTAAAATCTGGACTAATCAAAACCGGTGTTCGAATAAGATCTTGTTTGACCAATTCGAATGATTGTTTAGCTGGTACAGTCCATTTTACCCTGACATCTTTCTTAAGCATGTTTTTAATTTTTTTTAATAGCTTAGCAAGATTAGGGACAAACCTCCTCAGAAAATTAATCTTTCCAATGAAAGATTGCAACTCTTTGAGGCTTATTGGATGACTGATTTGTAATATGCCATCTATCCTTGTAGGGTCTATTCTGATTCCTTCTTCTGAAATTATGTGACCAAGAAGTTTACCTTCTTGGAGACCAAAGAGTGTTTTCTTAGGATTCAGAGATAAGCCAAATTTCCTACACTTCTCAAAAACTTTTCTCAGGTGAATTAAATGTTCTTCATCATTTTTTGAGAAAACGGTAATGTCATCAAGGTAAATGATTATGAAATAGCCAATGTCTTTAGAAAAGGCTATGTTCATGGCCCTTTTGAAGGTGGCCCCTGCATTCATTAATCTGAAAGGCATTTTGACATACATAAAGGTGCCCCAAGGTGTGGTAAGAGCAATTTTAATTTGATCACTTGGGAGCACTAACACTTGGTTATAACCCGAGAACCCATCTAAGAGGGATATCCTTCTTGACCCAACTACCCTTTGAAGTATATGGTCCATCTTGGGTAAGGGGTAGTTGTCCTTTAAATAGGCCCTATTTAAATTTCTGAAGTCAATACAGAGCCTGATTTCCCCTATTTTCTTTCTAACAGAAACTAGGTTTGATACCCATTCTGAAAATCTAATGGGTACTATGATCCCGACATCATGCATTTTTTCAATTTCTGCCTTAACCAGAGGTAGTAAGAGAAGATTTATTCTCCTTAGCTTTTGTTTAAAAGTCTTTTGATCTTCCTTCAGGGGAATCTTGTGCTGGATAATACTGGTATCATATGATTTTAGGTCTTTGTACCCCCAAGAAAAAACATCTTTAAACTCTTTGAACAACTCTATGTATTGCAATTTTATGTGAGCTGGGAGCGTGCTGGACAATTTGATCATCTTGGGTTCTGCTAGACTGCCTATGTTATGTTCTTCTACATTTGTTTCCATAAGCTCCATTCTTGGTTCTTTGGCTACATCTTTAATATCAAAAAGGTGTTCTAAAGGTGTGAGGCCTCTTGGAATCTTATCATTCTTGCATTGTAAAAACTCCAAGTCTTCCTGGTCTGTATGGTCAATTATTTCTACTTCAAATGGATTCTCATAATGATTTATATCAACAGAATATTTCATTTCCACTTTTGGGATTTTTTCAATATACAAACAATTTTCTTTATGGCTAGTTTCTGGTATTGGTATGCTGAAATCATCTGCTGATTTCAAGAAATCATCTATGTGTTTGTCAGAATCAAACACTTGCCAGTGGTCTTCGTTATCAGGCACAACAGCCCTGTGTTTTACCTTTACATTGAGTTGTTCATTTATCTCAGGTATTTGGCAGTTTCTGGCATTGAAGGCGAGTTCATTTGCCAGATGATTCATTGCTCTTGGAATGAAAATAAGTTCATACTTTTCAAAGGTTTTCAATAGATCAAGGGAAACATTCCGATATTCCCTAAGCCTTGGATTTCTAGCTGAGTATTCTACTTTGATTTGTTTTATGATAAGTTCAGAATCCCCTAAGATCGATATCCTTTGGGCTTCTAATTGTTTAAGCAATTGTAAGCCTAGGAGCAGTGCTTCATACTCAGCGATATTATTAGTGCATGGGAAATCCAATTTATATGAAAAACTTTGATTCGTATTTTGAATCCAAACACCTGCCCCTGCACTTGTTTTATTACAGGATCCATCAAAGTTTATAGTCCACAGTATATTTGGCTTATTTTCATTTTCTTGTTGCTGTTGATTGTCAATGTTTTGAATTTGATTCGAAGGGAGATTTGATTGTTCTAGTGAACTGATTGGGTCTATGTTTTCCTTATCTTGCCAAGTGATTTTATCTTTGTTACATAAGATAAAGGAATCTAAACTTGATTGAATAGAATAGATTGGAGAGTTGTTTGGTTTGTCTATGTTTCTCACCATGTACTTCATGTGGGATTCCCTGTATAGTCTTCTGTTTTGGTTAAAAACAGGGATGGTGGCATAAGACATGTCCATTTGAAGGCTCCCCTGAAGTTTGGCTCCCCAAGATCTTGATAAGAGCATGCCATACTTAGGGGGAATGTCAGCTACAACTATATCCATTACTAGACTCTTAGCAGGGATTTGAGCTAAATTAACACATAAATCTTTGATTAAACCCAAACATTTGACTCTGCTTGAGTCAAAGGAATACAAATCTTTGTATGGTTTAGTAATTTCTAAGCCTAAGATTTCCATCACTACCTTGGGCATTAGATTGTGTGAAGCTCTAGAATCTAACATGGCATTATGCAAAATTTTCTCATGTATGTTCAAACTAACATAGAAGGGAGGGACAGCCCCTTCTTGATATTTGCCTTCAACCTCTGGACCAAACAAAAACTCAGGTTTGTCATCTGTCAAGTTTAAGGTGTCAGTATCACTTCCTAGGTTCAAAGCTTTCAAAACTTGGTTTTTGTACACTTCTTGGGTTACTAGTTCAGCTAGGGGAATGGTAATTTTTATCTTAGCAATATCTCCCTCAAGGCTGAAAGGAATAATTGACTTGTTCATATTTACATCTGTCTTTTCAATTGAATTCTTTTCAGCAATTTTGATTTGCTGAACCTTGTTTGGGCTGGTAATTGGGACAGTTTTATTAGGACCACTAGCCGAAGTGCTAGGGGTACTCTATTCAACATCTTGCTGGACACTTTTGCCTTTGTTTATGTCTGGTTTCTTGGTCAAAATGTTGGTTTTCTCTGCTATCCTTTTAGGCTGAATTTCTGCATTTTTCTCGACAGCAGTATTAGTGTTCTTATCCTTTAAGTTAACTACATTCCCTTGGCTCCTAAGATGATACTTTTTGTGTACCTCCATGATTTCATTTTCAAACCCCAATTTATAGTCATCAGAATCTTCATAGTTGTTTGTATTTTGATCATAAGAGAAAAAACCTTGTTCTTCCTCAGTGAGGAAAACATCATCCCCATTGTCTGATCCAATCAAGTTTACATGAGATTCTTCCAACCTTTCCAACTCCCTATCTTCCTCATATTGATCTACATAGTTCTGTTTGAAGGGAGGTCTAATCTGTTGGTCGCTTTCCTTTTGCTTGTCTTGATTGTTTCCTCTTCTATAATTCTGATTTCTATTTCTGTTTTGATTGTTTTGAGGTTCTCTTGGTGGCAGTCTCTCATTTAAATTGATCTTTTCAAGCATCCTCTCCATCACCTTGACTAGGTTGTCAATTTTTGTGTCAGAAGCTGAGGTTGAGGGTAGCAGGTCATCATTATAAGTTACCCTCTTCTCTAATCTCAACGTATTTCTTTTCTTGATTATGTTTGCTTCTACACTCAAGGCTCCTTTTTGCATGTCTTCTAAGGTTAAGTAATCTCTCCCCCTTAACTCATAAGTCATTTCAGCATCAAGGCCTTCAGGATACCTTACCAAGGCCATACCTTGAGGAGGTTTCATGTGAGGTGGGAGAGCATTGTAAATGCTATTGAACCTAGTGGAGTAATCCTGGACACTCTCCTCTTTATTTCTCTTGAGGCTGCTATACTCTGCTAGTATTTGGAGAGGGTTCCTTTTGAGTTCCCATTTATTAATAAATGTTTGATGCAAGGAAGGGAGATCATTTATACTGTTAGGAGGTAAGTTTTTAAACCATTTCTTTACATCCCCTCCTAAACTTTGGGCAAAGATCCTCATCTTCACAGTTTCTTCTTCTATCTCCATGTAATCAAACGCATCTTCCATCCTATTTACATGATTTTGAGCTGTTGTAGACTCTTTTCCAGTGAAGTGAGGGATTTTGGATTGGTAATCATTTGGTAAGGAAAGTAGAGGTTGTGGTAACACTAATGGGGCATACCATGTTGCCATGGCTGAAAATAAAGGTGAATTTACAAAAGGTGGATTTACAAAAGTGAAAGTGGGCTGAAATGGAGTGTTTTGAACAGTGGTAGTATGGATTGGAGTGGAAGAAATACTTCAGCCAACAAAATAATTTTGAGAAGACTTGTTATGGAAAAGACTAAAGTGGTGGAGAAGCTGGGAGTCAGGAGGAGTGGAAGGTGAAGCTTTTCTACTAAAGCTTTGTTGCAAATCTGCAAAGTTAAGGTTAGTTTGGTTTAAATCACCTTGAGATCTGGTTCTAAAGATGTTCTTTGTATGACATAAATCAAAGTGTGAATCCTCTAGGACAACAAGGTTTTCAGGGATGGAATTTGTCCTTAAGGGACTCCTATTAGCAGCCGATTTTCCAGAGTTAGAAGTCTGCCATAGAATTCTCTCAGGGTTGTCAACGATTAAAGGAGGATTTGGGTATGGATGAGATCTAGTATTGATCCTATGTGAAGCTAGACTGTTTTTCAAAAAATGAGAGAGGTTGAGGTTTTAGGGACTGTTTTTGGGAATTTTACCTCTCACGATGTCTTATCTAGTAAGGAACTGGGCTTCTAAAATTCTTCCAGGCTGGTTAACACAGTCCTAAAGAGATCTGGGAACCTAGATGAGTAATAGGCCTACTGGGGCTATTGGAGTCGCCAGGTGGAAACTTTTTAGCTTTTATGAAGGTAAGATATTGGATGGTTCCACCACCATGTTTATTTGTGAAGCCAAACTGATTTTTTTTTGGGTTTTTTTGAGTTTCTTGATCTTATAGGTTATGAGAGTGTCCTAAATCTGTTTTAACACTCAGCTAAGGTGTTTAAACATCCATAGTTCACTCTTATGGCTTGGTAATTGATTTCTTCAAGGTTTGATAAGGTTTTATGAGAATCCTAAGGGTTACTTAGTTTGTCGCTGATTCAAAAAGTCTTATCATGAGTACCATTACACTTGGTAGTTCTTGAAGAAGGTTACTTATGTTATAATAGATAGTGAGTGTTTTGTTTTGAATATTTTACTGAAGGTCCCACCGTGATCGCCATTATGTTGGTGGCGATGAGGTGGCTAATAATCACTGGATAGTATTTGAAAATAAGGGATTTCTGGAGTCCTAAGGGTACTTAGATTGTCACTGACTCAGAGGTCCCACCGTGATCGCCATTATGTTGGTGTCTCGTGTTTTGATAGTTTGGAAAATCAAAAGACAAGGCAACATTAGAACCAATCTTTAGAGTTACATGATCTAGTCCTCATGTTATCAGAGAGGAATCTCTCAAATGTTTATTTGCAAAGGTTTATCTTGTGTGCTCTGAGTATTGGTTTTTAGACTAGTTATTAAGTGCAGGTGTTTGATTGTTTGTTTAGTTGAATTGATACAACAGAACATGAAAGGTCTAGGAAAGATAAATAGAATGGAGAAACATCTGGTTCATTGGGCAATGGAGTCAAGAAGAGGTCATAACATACTTATCAATGGATATGGGATATCAGAGGGCAAATCTAACTTGGCCATAGGATCCTTTAGTTTTTGGAATGAGATGGACATCAATGATTTGGAAAGAGAAATTTAATTCTCAAAAAAGGGAATTTGAAAACAAAATTTGAACAATAAAGAGCTTTTTGATAGACAGGGCAAACCATGAATTCTACAAATCACATCTTTAAGCAAACAATGATTTCAAAACAACTTTAAACATTAAATCTAAGATTAAGGGAACACCCTATTTCCTAAAAGATTTTATTTCAAATGATTTAGAAAACATAAAAGATTCATTGATAATTTCAGTCATAGAAGAGGGAACACCTAACACATCTATGATTACAACTACAAAGACCTTTAAGACAACTGTCTAAGCAAGGACAAAGGGCAAGATCAAAATAGACCTCCTTGACTTACTGTAGATAGAAAAATTCAAAGGGAGACTTCAATAACAGTTTTTAAGTGGCAGCAGACAAGAGGGAGAACCATAAATCATGCTGAAACCAACTATCTGAACTATTAAGGAAATAAACAAGCATGAAGACTAAAGAGAGAGATTAAAGACTAAAATACTTCAGCAGAAGAAAACATGAAACAATGAAGGATGAACAGGTCTAAGGTGCTTCTAGGAGTCATTTCTTAGCCTAAAATTTTCTATCCTACTGTAGTAAGAAATTATGGAACATAATGAAAATAGGGAAAACATTTAAACAGTTCAGAATACTTCACCAACATCCAAGCTCATGGATCCAATGATAGAGCCTTCTCAGGAACAAGCATGCAACAACATCATCAAGGCTTCCACCAAAAAATGGATTCTAAGAAACACATACCAAGCTCCTCTTGCACGAAACTGACTATTTCGTTAGTTGCATCTAGGTAGGTCACCGTGTGTTTCATGTATGGCTCGCTTTTGACCCAAATTTTATTGTTCCTTGTAAGGGAGCCATAGGTGGGACCAATCAGTGGAAAAGTATCCTTGCAGCTTGCTAGACCAATCTCTACTCTAAAGAAGGCCATAGGCCTCGGGGATATCCACTATTACTATGTGAATGTAATGATGCACCGTAGAATCGGAGGATAGGTGGATAATGAAATTATTTAATTCACCTACTACAGGAACCTGAGATCTATCAAGTTGAATGATCCTAGCGTCAATTTTCTCGGGGCGGATGTTCAAATTCTTACATAAGGACAATGGCATAACATTCGTGGATGCACCAGAATCGACGAGGCAATTATGGACATTGAAGTTGAATATCTCGAAGGATAGAAGGAAAGGTGGTGTGGATCCCCTGGAGTTGGCATTCATGGCATTCATGATAGATTGGGGACTAGCAGTAGCTTGGGCAGATGTGGTTCTCACAGGTTTGGTTACTGGTAGATTGGCAAACGTTTTGAGGATAAGATCTAGCTGGTTAGCAATGCGAGTGAGCTCGTAGAGAGAAATATTGGCCCAACTCTTCTTCATATCCCCGATAATGTTATACCCAGAGTCTGTGTGTGAGATAATTTCGGTGGTGGTTTTCATAGAAACTGATGAAGATTCATTCTTTGTGCCTTCTCGGGTCGTCAGCCAAGTTTATTCCAGTTGTGGAAGTGGGAATTTCCCCGCGGATGACCTCAAAAGCGAGGGCAGTGGAGCCCATATCTTCATCCAGGGGGGAGGCCTCCTCGTTGTCTGAAGTAGCCTTCTCCTCTAAATTCCCATGGGTTTGGTCTTCTAGAAGTTGATTCACCATGGAGGTCATGTTATTGATCCACTGGGGGCAAGTTTTCTCTGAGTGGGAGTCTTGATGGAAAGAACAAAAATTATCCTTGCTGATTTCTTCAACGTTGAGGCCAGCACTTGAGTTTGACAGAGGGCGGTTCATAGCGGGGTCATTCTTTCTGAAGAAAGGTTTCAACGTTTTAGCACCTGAGATAGAGTCATTGTTCTTCCTATTCAGATCGGAGACTTCGTTGGTCAGTAACTTGAGGGACTTTGTGATACTTTCGAATTCGAAAGGGTCCTTGTCTTTGTCTCTGGATTTATGGTTCGAGGATTGGACTCTCTTCGTGGTCAGCTTTTGATCATCCCGACCATCATGTTCGGTGGCTCCTATGGATAGCATATCCCTTTCGACAGTGAGGGCGGTGGTGTAATTTTATGCCAGGGTATCTCTAGCTTCACGTTTCACAAATATGGAAATATCTTGAGGGAGAGCCCGCGTGTAGTAGTCAATGGTGATGGAATCATCTAAGGCCATATTCAGCAGGAATTTGTTCAATATAGTAGCGAAGTGTTGATTGAAATCTTTTAATTTCTCCTTCTTCTGTCATTTCAAAGTACTAAGCTCTGTGAGAAGCATAGAAGGAGTTTTGTCCTCCGAAATTTTTTGAAGGAAAGTACCGAGAAATTGCTCCTAGGAAGAAATGGAAGCAACAGGGACGGAGCGGTACCATGTAGCAGATTTATTCTCTGAAGTATGAGGAAAAATATGGCATGCTACATTGTAAGACTACACCCTCATCGTTTTTAAGGCTAGGTAAAAATTTCTTATGTGATCTTCGGCCAGCGTACCCTTTTCAGGGTTGAACTTAGGGAGGTGCTTCTCAGGATGTCGAGGCATGTCATGGAGGGGGCCATGGAGAGATAAAGGAGATGTGCCACCTAAGACAACGGCTACACATGCCTAGCCTACTAGTGGTGCGGTATGTAAAAATGCCCTATTTCACTTTCAGATTCGCTCCCTATGCCTGACCCGGGTGCTTCACCCTCATGATGGGATTGCATGTCCTGATTTCTCCCTCGGTTCCCTATGGGAAACTGTTTTGGTTTCAGTGGTGATGGTGGTGGCTAGCATTCCAGCCTTGTCCACGACCTCTGTTTCCTTGGCCTCTGTTTCCCTGGCCCCTCCCGGCTCCTCCCCCAAGTGAGTTGTTTTCTTGAGTGTTATCATTCAAAGTTTGGTCGAGTTGAGGGTCGGTGTTGGGTTGGGGTTTAGCGATTTCGAGGCCTCCCTCTTAAGCCCCTCGAGGACTGTCTGTTGGCTGTTCAGAATTACGCTCAACTGTGTCTACATAATCTTCGATCATAAGACCCACCAACTGAGGTAGGGAATTGACAAGGGCTCCCTGGCGAGTGTGGTTAGTTGCGGGAGTTCTAGGATTAGCTAGGGAACTAGTGACCGGGGAATTTTGTAAGCCCCTGACGAGGTTGCGGGTGATAGGGCACAGGGCCCTTAGCTGATCTAAGGTGACCTCATAGTAAAGGGCTTCCTCCTCCTAGGAATTTTCTAAGGGTGGAGCACCGGTGTTTTCATACATGATCTCCCCTTGGGGAGTTTGTAATGGGATGTTACTTGTGTGCTGGGAGCCTGCCATTCTTGGCCCTCCTTCTAATGCCAAATTTGTTGATGGGAACAGATGTCCGGCCAACAGTAAGGGATCTCCTTGGTAAAAAGTCCCAATTAGACTCTAAACTATTTGTGATAGGGATCTTGTCTGGGGTGTGGGTCTGGCTACCGCTGAATATTCCTTTTCTCGGACACAAACGAGCCCTACAGACCTGTGAACACACGATTATCTGGATGGTACAAGGAAAATGGTTGATGAGTATTAATGAACATAAAACACTATGAATAGCAAGATGAGTTAAGGCATGGAACCAAAGGAAATGTTGTTAGCAGCACATCATTAGGGTCACGCTTGTAAAAGTTTTTCAAACCACAAAAGAAACATTTATTTCTAGTTAGAGAACCCTTCACTTCCCTAAGCGGTCTCAAGAGATGAGATAAATGTTAGTAACGAAGTTGCTAATATTTTCTAAATAAACAACCTAAAATCATTAACACATTTAGTGAGCTAAAATGTATAAATGATATAAGAAGAAAATGTATATTACTTAATCATAAAGATATCAGATACATTAGACAAATATTCATAGTGTTAACACATTAATCCTCATCGGATCCAAGAGTGGAATCAAAACAAGTGCTTGTATTCATTCTTAGAACAGTGCATTCAATGCTATACAATTCTCTTTGCTCCTTTGGAGTCCCAAAAAAAATATCCTTTACAATTCCCTGAAGGGGCTATTTATAGGACAAAATTGACCCTTGGGTATCCCTATCTTTTCGCCTTCCTGACCGTTGAGATGCTCTGCAACTTGATGGAATCCGCGACTTGTGACCTTGGCTATAACTGCGACCTGCGACCCCTTGGCTGTTACTACCTACAACCTCTTCTATTTGCTGCAATATGTGACTTGGTCATGGGAGTAGTTGGGTGATTGCGAGGTCAGGGACATCTACCTGCTGCTATTCTTTGAGATAACTCTGCCATGCCTGATAATATGCAGCTACTGGGGAGAATTGAGGCGTATCCTCTCTCAATCTTTGAAGACACTCGAGAGAATTTGGAATCAAAGTTTCCATCTTGATTGTGATTTGATTTTCCAAGGAGGCCAGTTTGGTGTAGATCCGGACCGGTGTCACGATGAATGTAACCAAGTTTTCTTGTGATGCCGACAGGTCTTGAGAGGCGGCTGATTGCCTTATGGGCTGTAGAAATGCTTGGATATCTATGGAGACGTCTTCCCACATTTTCTCTTCACCCAGTGCACCTAAAGATAGAATGTGGTGTACTTCGGCCATTGAGTCAATGCTGCTAATCAGATGTGCATATGCGGACATTACTTTCTCCAAATCCTTGATGATTTTCTCCTTGGATTGTACCTGTATCTGGAT
The DNA here is from genome assembly GCA_034641835.2 of Pinus albicaulis. NCBI lineage: Eukaryota > Viridiplantae > Streptophyta > Pinopsida > Pinales > Pinaceae > Pinus > Pinus albicaulis. The sequence goes on along the minus strand of CM076577.1, from coordinate 565,002,426 downwards.
TTGAACCTTGTCATTCTGGGTGGCAATCCAATATTTTATAGGCAGAGTGGCTGGAGCTTGTGGATACCTATTAGACCACTCCATTATTCTGTCCAAGTCAGTAGAGGTTTCCCTTAGCTGTGTGTTCCTCCTCTTGGTTTCTTCCTGTGCTTTCAGTAGTGGCGCGACGGTTTGTTTTATCGTGAAAATTTCTTTATATACCTGTTTCATGGTGGCCTCCAAAGTGACCAGCTCTCCCTGAATAGTGAGTGATATTTCATTAGTAGGGGTATTCCTAACCTGAAGCTGTCAGACCTATTCTTGTAGCACCTTCTTTTCCTACTCTAATTTACCTGTATTTAGTTCGGAGGCCTTTAGTATATTCTGCAGGGACAAAATTTCTCTGCTCATTCTACTGACGTTCTCCTCGGTAGCTACTGCAAAAGCGATACTGGCTGATGAGATCATAACCGGATTGGTCCTGGTGTCCAAGACTATATCCTTCTCTGTAGTGACTATAAGGGGTGCAGCAGGGTCCCGTGCCAAACATCTTCTCATTTCCTGCCTGATCTTGTGTGTGAATTGATCATAGGTAAGTCTTGTGAGATCAATCACTCCCTCATCTAGATCCTCGAAGGTACCCAATTCCGAGAGGCAAAAGCGCACATTGGTTGTAGGAGTTGTTTGGGTTACGTCAATGTGTGGCAACTCTGTTTGTTTCTCTGTCTCTGGAGGAGGTGTCTTACTTCCTTCGGTTACTTTGGAGGAATCTTCCTTTGACGTCCGACTTTCTTCCTCTCTCCTCTTTTGCTCTGTTTCTGCTCTATATTGTTCTTCTTTCAACTGGCGCTCTGCTTCTACTTTGTCTCGTTCTTCCTTTAGTTGGCGCTCAACTTCTGCTCTAGCTTGATCTTCTTTTAGTTGGCGCTTAGCTTCTTCCTTATCCTATTTTATTTTTAGCTAGCGCTCAACTTCTGCCTTTTCTTCCTCTTCTTTATTCCGTTGTTCTTCTTCCTTTTTCTTGCGGGTTTCCTCCGCTGGCTTATTTATTTGTTATTATTTCAGTTGCTTCTTTTGTTCTTCCTCCTCTTCCTTTGCCTTTTCCTCGGCTTCTTGTTGAGATTCAGCCTCTTTTTCTCTTTGATGGGCGAAAGAGTTATGACCTGTACTAGTCCTTGGCTTCTTGGCTTTGGAGGATGATGCTCCTCCCAACATATGGATTCTTTCTTCTAAAGTCTGGTTACCCTGATCTTCCTAATTAGTTGATTCCTCTGGAGCAGCCTCTCTGTCTTTGTTGTACCAGTTACTGACTCTGTCTTCAGCTGGGCAATCAGTATGCTGGTAACTCCATTTGAATTTGGCCCGCTTGCAGTGGGAGGGGATGATTGTCTTAGGATCATACGTTTGGTGTGCCAAGGGAGGTAGAAAAAATCCTCTAACTTGCTTGGCCTCTGCCTCTACTTCCCTAAAATCCTTCACTGTGTACGTGCCGATAGTGAGTGGCAGAGTGGGCCATGGCTTCTTCTTGCCCTTAGTGAGAAATTTTTTAAAAACCCCCTGACATCTGGTAACATGTTTCTTGGAGGAGGAGTTTGTCAGTTACGACCTGGGGCAGTGCGTGAGGAGCCTTGAGTGACCCGAAAACTCAAATGAAAGTACCATCGGTGTCAGAGAACTAGTGGGCTACTCGGGTTATCGTCTCCATGTCTCGCCTGGACATGCACAGGGTGTCTTTTCCAAACAGCTTCTCGTAGAGAGTGGGGATGAAGCTGCATGCGATTGACTCCATGTCCGGCTTATATCTGGAATCCAAAAACACCATTAAATCTTTGTGAATTGGACCGCCGTTTTCTAGATCTCAATTGTGTTCCCACCCCTCAAAATGGCACCTTGCGCATACCGCATCTAAAAGGTATGATGCCATGTAAAATTCTGATGCATAACCTTCATCAGGTGCTAGCGCTGTAGATATGTTCGATTTGAAGGCTTCCACTATAATGTTGGCCCAGTTAAAGCGGGTGCCGTACACAGTGACAACGTACATCAGAGAAACCCAAGAGTCGTTGAAAGTGGTTGCATCTAGATAACCATACATCCTACATAACGTCGGAGCTACGAGTTTGTAGACCTTCCTAAGACCTACTGTCTGGTATTCCTGGTCCTTCTTGAGTCATAACTTTTCTGGGTCCTCCCACCATTCTCTCAAGGTCTTTGGTATGGGGACTGCATGAGTAGTGGCCCACTCCTCAGTGAAGGTCTGCTCTCGAGCGAGAAGTGCATAATATAATTCTACATCTTTCCCCTTCAGATTTGCGAATGACTTCCCGACATTATCCTGAATAACCCAGATCTTGGGGTCGACCCTTTGCAGGATCCACTCAATCAGCTTTGCATATGGGAATATAGGCGGATGGGCCCCCACGTAGTGCAACTTGGATCTTTTAACTTGATTATAAACCTGTCGATCTGGGAGGTCCTTCATAAATTCAGGCTTTGTAAATTCTTGGTACACCTAATACCGACTCATACCGTCCCCTTTACCGAATGTGCAGGCGGTGTCTTCATAAATAAGGGGAAGAGAAAGAGGTATTTCCTCCTTCAAGATTTCTATCTCTGGGCTTTTGTTCCTTTTGCGAACTGCTGAAGGCCCCATGTCACTTGAGGCCGACGAGATGGACATTCACTCTAGCTCGGCTTCGAGGTTCCCTGGCATGTTCATAAAATAATCCCACGATAAGATAGATGTCATATTTATAAATATTTGGGCTGCTCCTACCTATGCTCAACTATTTTCAAGGAAATGGATGAACCTGCGACCTAGCAACCTTGTGACTGGGTTGCTGGGTCGCTAGGTTGCGTTGGTTTAAAATTTCACAGAAAAATGACCTAACAACTTGGTGACTTGCGACTAGGTTGTGAGGTCGCTGAGTTTTAGAGTCGTGCTAGTTTAGATCTTCATGGAAGTGCGACCTGGCGACTTATTGACTCACGACTAGGTTGCAAGGTCGTTGAGTCGTGAAGTCACGTCACTCTGAAATTTTATGCATATGAAACTTAGCGACCCTGTGACTTAGAGACCGAGGTCGCGAGGTCGCGGAGTCGCAGGTCACACTAGGGCTTGGCAGAAGGTTTATGCGACGACGAATACCTTCATCTAGTTTTCAATCAAAAGGGAGGTTGGGTGACAAATTAAGTGGGAAGCAAGCATTAAGTTCGTTATTGAAAGGGCTTGAAGGGGAACTTGAAAAGGCTGATGCAAGGGAGGCTTCCAGGGGAGGTACCAGGGACATCAGGCTATGGGGAGTGGCAAGCTACAGCAACAGGATTCATGGAGGACAACAGAGGCTAGGTTTAGGTTTTAAAAAGGGATAAGGTGAGGGAAAAGGTGGCAACAATGAGTCAAAAAGGAAACAACAGGAGGATTAGACAACTTACCTGGGAAAAACGTGCTCCAGCTGGGTTGTCAGAGGTGTTTTCTTTCTCCATCGTGCATGTCGAATGTGAGCTATGCGACCCTTCTATATATAAAGGGGTCGCACGTGTGGGCAATAAATGAGGGGCAAGGTCACAAATGAGTTGAGTTGATGCGATGTGCAACCTCGCGACTCTGCGACCTTGCGACCTGGGGGGTCGCAGGATTAAAAGGTCGCAGTTGTTTGGTTTCAGGATGATGTGCGACCTTAGGGGTCACAAGGTTGCATGGTCGCAAATTGAATGAGTTAACCAATTATGCGACTTAGCGACTTGAGATTTTAAAAGAGTGAACTTAGGCTTGACTCCATATTTTCAAAAGGTTAGGGGCTCAAAAAATTAAAAGGGGCAAAATTTTGGAGGGTGTTGTAGTGGCTACAATAGGGTTATAGTGGTAGTGGTCATAATATACCCTATACATATATCATTGTTTTATAAAATGACTTCTTCCTTGACACCCTAATTTTCTAACAAAGGCTTGGCATATTTTTTCCATTCTCACTTGAGTCACAAATGATTTTTACTAGACTTTAAAGAAATCTTAGGAAGCCTTTTGTCTTTCATGTTGTTTATGTTGTTCTTGTGCATTAAAGATAGTTCTCAAAATGTGTTGTCACCCCAAACTTCAAAACCATATAAGGTAACAAGAGTGAGACACACACACACACACACACACACACACACACACACACACACAAACATCATTGTTTTACAAAATGACCTATTCCTTGACACCCTAATGTTCTAACAAAATCTTGAAATCGATTTTCCATTCTCACTTGAGGCACAAATGAATTTGACTAGTCTTTAAGGCAATACTAGGAAGCCTTTTGTATTTCATGTTGTTTATCTTGTTCTTGTACATTAAAGACAATTCTTCAAAGAACACCAAACTTCAAAATCATATAAGGTAACAAGAGTGACATATATATATATATATATATATATATATATATATATATATATATATATTGTTGTTGTTGTTGTTTTAGAAAATGACCTCTTCCTTGACACCCTAATATTCTATCAAAGGCTTGGCATGTTTTTGACATTCTCACTTGAGTCACAAATGATTTTGGCTAGACTTTAAAGAAATCTTAGGAAGCCTTTTGTCTTTCGTGTTGTTTATCTTGTTCTTGTACATTAAAGACAACTCTCCAAAGATGTTTTCACCCCGAACTTCAAAACCATTTAAGGTAACAAGAGTGACACGAGTCTTAAAAAGGGGTTCCTTATTATCCCAAATCCAAAGGTCCATTAATTTCTAATTGTTTTTAAGTCCATGATAAACTTTCCACCTCCATTTTATTAAGTGATTTTGTGATCAAAATAGATTCTAAGATATTTGAATGAATTCATCTTCTCCGAGTTAATATATTCATATATGTTTAAGTAATGTTTTTTTCATTTCATTATCATAACCTTTGCATTGTCAATGTTAATAATGATACCCATACAAGAAAAAAAATCCTTGATAATATCTTGCATGTAGAGATCACAATGAATTCTTGTCATAAGAGCTATATCATTAGCATAAAAAGAAAAGATTGTGAATGGTCCCAACTAGAGCTATGGAAACACACCTTTCTTTTTCCAAGAAGCCCTCTAACTTTTCATTATCATAACCTTTCTTAACTCTTATATTACAATTAATTTCTTCTTTCCAATACTTAGTTGTTCCTAAATTAGGAAATAATATTCTCATATAGCCTTATTAAAGGCACTCAATAATATTACTAAATTATTACCCTTAGTGACTTCTAGATAACTCAACAAGGGTTTCCAAGTAGGAAGCGAATAAAACAAATCAAGGCGAGATGTTCTACCATAATCAAGTGTACAAAATTAATGACCAAAGGACTAATGATTTATTTAAAACTATTAAAGTTTTGCAATGTATTCAACACCCAAGAATGATTAGAGACTCCATTTTAATTCTAAAAGATATGTTACACAAAGATTTGAAAGTCATTAATACATCATGGGGTAATGAGTATGAAAATTTAATAGACTTCTGGGAGGAAGGAATAAAAAATTGGTTAGTTAGTTCATGAAAATAAATACCAACTATCAATCATCGAACAATTATGCTTTGATTCAAAAGAAACGGAAGAGGAAATATTTGCATTAAGGGTAAAACGAGACATAATTGTTCCACATATGAAGGAGTATATTAAAGAATGGCTTGAAATATCTTTAAATGAAAATGTTAATTTGAATAATTTCCTCAAGTTATATTAATAGATATATGAAGCCTAATATATAATCCAACATTTGATGTCGACAACATAGAGAGAGGATTCATTCCACCTATCATCCTTCTGTAATTTCGTGAGTTTTATATTTATATTTGAAGCAATTTCCCATGTCATAAAGTCGACCCTCGCTAAATTTTCTTATTTTATTCCATGTTATTATATACTATTTATTTGTTCATGAGAGCCTCATCCCAATCCCTTAGGGACAAATGCATTCAAGTTACGTTTAAGTATCCAAAATTTTGTACAGTACTTTAGACGTCTACTTTATTTCAATTTAATTGATCAAAGTTTGTAATATTATTTTTGACTCTTGTAGAGAGCTATTTTTGGGCATACATGAAATTTGTAGATTCACAGTCTTTGGGTTAAACATTGAGATATCGTGAATGTTTTCATACGACTCTTTATGATATTGAATTAATGAAATCATTGTAGAGATCTCTATGATATATAGACCATTTCTTTATTTTATGTTTATGTATTTGCTTCAAATATGTCTTCCTAAAGATATGTGAATTGATTTGTATCACATAATGAATCATCAGCGAAATAATATTTTTCCTTTTTATCTATTATTTAAATCATTTGATTCACTCACATGTGAATATGTTGAATGTTGACACCACAAAAATTGGAAGAAAAAAGAGAAAAGGAATTTTTTATAGTTGTGATAGAAAATACACTAAAGGTCATAAGTGTGCTGAGAAGAAATTATTTTACATAGATTTTCAAGAGGAGGAAGAAAAGGAACAAGAAACTTCAAAAGAAGTGGATATACACCAGAAACTGACCTTAGAGAAAGAAGAAATGAATCCGACCATATCTTGTAATGCATTGGCAGAAATTACCACTCCTCAAACTCTCAAGATAGAAGGGCATATCAAGAAGAAAAAGGTAATAGTATTGATTGATTTAGGTAGTACCCATAAGTTTACTCATTGTAAGATAGCTAAGGAATTGAATTTCTTTGTATATCTAGCACCAAAGTGTCAAGTGATGGTTGCAAATGGAGGAACTATAAATTGCTATGGAAAGTGTCATAATATCAAGCTAATCATATGGTAATATGTATTGAATAGCCCAATGCTTTCCATTCCAATGGGTGGTGTTGATGTTGTACTAAGATTTCAATGGTTGCAATATTTGGGTACGATAACTTTTATTTTTCAAGAACTGTTTTTGAATTTTTTTTGGGAAGGAAAGGATGTTGAATTGAGGGGTATCATAGGGAAACCCAGAAAATAATAAAATATAATGGCATGAAAAAGCTTCTAAATAAAGAACAACTAGGCGTAATTTCACAATTATGCTCACTAGAGTTTGAAACATCAAAATCATCTATTTCTACAAATCTCCAAAAATTCTTGGAACATCATTCCAAAGTATATCACGAGGGTGTTAAGGTAGACCCTAATAAAATTAAATCCATTAAGGAATGGAAAATCCCCATAACCATAAAGCATCTGTGAGGATTTATCGGGTTAACAAGGTATTATCACGAATTTGTTAAGAATTATGGGAGAATAGTAGCACCTCTAACAAAATTACTGAAGAGAGATGTATTTTCTTGGACTCTAGAAGCAACTAAGGCCTTTCAACATCTTAAAGAGGAAATGTGCCAAGCACAAATATTAGCTACGCCAGACTTAAATTTTTTTATTTATTGTGGAATGTGATGCCTTAGGAAATGAAATTAGTGTTTTTTTAAAGCAAGAAATGTTGGGAAAGATACTGAGAGGGGGGGTGAATCAGTATCTTGATCTGTCAATCAAATTTACACTTTTCTTTTCTCAAACACCCATATGCTACTTTACAGAACTAAACTAGCGTATATACGCGGATATCCTTAAGGAAACTCGCGTATTCTCAGATTTCTTATTATGCAGATAGTTCTTATCTTAGATTATTGCATCATACATTCATTAGATGTTTAGGAAGTAGTAGACATGTGCAGTAAGAATAGAATAAATCAACACACATAAGCATCACACATGAACACCAGGATTTTAGGTGGAAATCCAATTCGGGAGAAAACCACCGCTGCCATCGTCTTAGTCTTCAATATTTATTATAAAGAAAACATCTTACAACAATGTACTGGCACAGACTCATACCAGTATGCAGGCACCCACCTACAAAAGGCTACAACCTTCTCTCATTTACCAGCCTCTCCTGGAAGGGAGCTACAACCCCCTGCTCTCGTTTACCAGCCTTTCCTGGAAGGGAGCTACTACCCCCTGCTCTCGTTTACCAGTTATCACTGGAAGGGAGCTACTACCCCCTTACTAAAGGCTTCGACCCTCAGCACCACTGCAGACCAAGTTTCATCAATTTTCAAACTGGATCAAACAACTTCAACACAACCCTTCACATATCAACAAACATACTTTGCTTATTGCTTCCAACAGAACAGTGAAACCACTGTAACCAGAATATCAAAGATAACCCAGACTTCAGAATAAATATGCAGAAACACTTTCAACCTTGAGAAACGACCAGTTCAGATATCATACGCGCTTTTATTTAATCAGACCCGCGTATACATGTGCTTTTCATGAAATAAACCCGCGTATACATCTGTGCATTTTACAGAAAAACCCTAACTGCCCATATGCGCTTTTATCTAATCAGATCTGCGAATACACGCACTTTTCACGACACGAACCTGCATATGGATCTATAAAAGATAAACTTTGTAGAACAGACCAGGTCTATGAACTTACCCAGATTTCTTCAATTTCTTCAATAGATTTGCACCAGATCTTCATCACTTCTTTTCAGATCATCCTAGAGATTCACCATTTTCAGATCTAGATATTTTGAACCTTCATCATATTCATAGGTGCATCATAGATTCATATCTATCAATTAAGAACATAGTTCAACCATGCAGATATACTTCAGAGTGAAGTATTCATTAAAGCCCAGATCCTTGCACACACTTTGCACAATGATCTTCTTCTCCTTATATAGGTTTAGCCTTTATCAATACCATGAGCCAAAACCACACTTCTTCCGATGGTATTCCTGGACGGGATCAAATAGATAATCAAGCACTCAATACAATGGGTCAATACCATGGTAACACCCCTTGGTATTCTAAATTTGGAGCGCAAAAAGGCATACGCGACTTGGCACGTACTTTTCCGCGTGCATACGCTACTTCGCCTTAACAAACCCGTGTATGATTTGTGACATACCTTGTTTATCATTTTTCTGTCACTTCCTTTCTTCTGTTCCTTCTGAGCTGATCTGTAGATACATCATCCTTCCTTTTAACACACAGATGCATCATCCTTACATATTTAACACATAGGTTGCTTATCATAGGCAACTTATCAAGAACGACTTCATCAAATAGGTTGCCATCAAGGACAACACATTGCATCATATCACCGACAGTCTTATTTCATCAAGTAGGTTGCCATCAAGGACAACATATGCCAACAAGAAATAAGACCCATTTCTTTTGAAATTCGTCAAATCAAAGGAAAGTATTTACAAAAACCTATTTATGATAAGGAAATGTTGGCAATACTACATGAACTAAACAAATGGAGACCTTACCTAATGGGAAGAAACTTCAAGGTAAAAAAAGATCATGATAGTCTTAAATACTTTTTGGAAAAAATATTATCTTTAGAAGAGCAACAAAAATGGGTCACAAAGATATTGGGTTATGACTTTGAAATCATCTACAAAAAAGGGAAGCCAAATGTTGTTGCAAATGCACTCTCAAGAAAGGATGAGGATGTAGAAGCATTGCTTTGTGCCATTTCTATTATCCAACCAAATTGGATAACCGAAGCAAGGGAGGAATGGAAGAATGACGAAGAAGTGTGGACACTCATTCAAAAGTTGCAACAAGATCCCAGTACATCTGGTACATATAGAATAAAAATGATTCATTATGGTACAAAGATCACTTATATATTTGTAAGAATTCCACACTAAAACAAAAGATTCTTTTGGAATTTGACACCTCTCTCTTAAGAGGAAATTCAATATTTTTAAAAACTTACCACATGGTCGAGAAGGAATTTTTTGGGATGGCCTTATATCTGATATTCAAAAGTTTGTGACATAATGTTTGGTCTACCAACAAAATAAAGTTGAGACAATTAAAACCCTGGGTCTGCTACAAACGTTATCCATTCCAAGTCAACGTTGGGAGGAGGTTTCAATGGATTTTATCACAGGTTTACCCAAGTTTGAAGGAAAGAGTGTCATCATGGTGGTAGTTGATAAACTTACCAAGTATGCACACTTTTTTGCATTATATCATCCATTTAAATCCAGTACAGTTTCTATTGCATTTATGGAAACAATTCAAAATTTACATGGAAACCCAAATATTCTTGTAAGTGAAAGAGATCCCATTTTCACTAGAAATTTTTGGACGGAATTATTTTATTTTTTGGGTACTTCACTAGCTCATAACTCATCTTATCATCCTCAATCTGATGGGTAAACTGAGATAGTGAACAAATGTTTGGAAGGATATATTCATTGCTTTGTATCTAATAAACAAACACAATGGGTCAAGTGGTTACCTCTGGATGAATGGTGGTATACCACTTCATTCCATATTGTAGCAAAAATGACCCCATTTATGGCAGTTTATGGATATCATCCTCCGTCCATCACATCATCTTTAAGAGAAAATTCTAAGTTTCAAGCAGTGGAATATCACATTGAGCATCAACAACATATTCTCCAACTCTTAAAGGATAACCTCACTTTAGCGCAAAATCGAATGAAACAACAAGAATATCAACATTGCAGCGAAATAATTTTTGATGTAGGCAATTGAGTATTTACGAATACAACCATACAAACAAATGTCCCTCAAGCAAGCTAAGAAGGATAATAAATTATCGCCAAATTAATATGGTACTTACAAGGTGTTGCAAAATATTGGTACTATGGCATACAAATTGGAGCTTCCTGCATCTTCACGAGTGCACCCAATTTTCCATGTTTCATGCTTAAAGAAGGTTATAGGTGACAAGTTCCCAATTCAAACAATATTGCCAAAAATTGTCGAGGAAGGAAAAATCATATTGGAACATGAAGCAGTCATATAAATAAGAACTTGACAACTACGAAATCGATAAATTTCAGAGTATCTCATCAAGAAGAAGAACTTACACGTTGAAGATTCCACATGGGAGGATGCAAATTTTATACAGAAGAATCCAAAACTATTCAAGCGTTGAGGACAACACTTTTTTGAAGGAGAGGGGTATGTTAGGTCCATATAATACTACTATATCCTCTTATTGTTATTGTTGTGCTGATGTAGTCCCCATATTATTATTATTATGCCCCATAGAATTTTTATGGGGTGAATTACCCTAGGGTCTGGGTTGAGAACCCCAACAAAGCAAGAAGCAAGAAAACTAACAGTTCTAATGCTTAAACTAGTAAAATTGGGAGAAGAGTCCTTACCCGTAGGTCCTACATTTGAAGGTGATCTTGCAAGGTTCAAACCCTCTGCTTCTCCATGTGCTTCAAAACCTGCAACTCATTCAAGAAAAGCACATAGACTAGTAGCAACTGAAAGCATATTCTAGATGTCAGCATTAGATCATATAATATTATAATCAAAATAACATGAAATAAACCATAACAAGATCATAACATGTATAAAATCATTAAAGATCATGACATCAAGAATGAGACAAAGCTTATTTGTTGATTTATGTAAAAGTATGTGGAGGAATACCACCCGATTCAGCCACGGCTCCAAGCGAAACCATCCTCTGAATCCGTCCAGCCTAAGCCTCAACAATCTCCTTCCATAAGCATACATAAGGATGTCACATAAGAGAGGTGAACATATCTAAGAGGGAAATAAGGGTTTCCACAACTTGGGAAGTGCAGGAGGCACAGGGATATTCAGACTTGATCAGGGACTAAATGGCTATAGTATCAATACCTATCTCTCTCTCCCCTTTAAGTCTTCCCATGGGGTTTATTTATACTTCCTCAAAACAATTTTTCCAGTAGGAAAATAGTTCCTGTAGGTAGGTTTCCACTGTAACCCATAAACCCCACTCAGAAAATAGGGAATTATATATTTTTTTCATATTTTAAATTATATACGTGGGTTGGATATAACTGGACCTGGGTGTGCACGCGATTTTGAGAGGGCAGAGTCATGTATGGAATTAAAAATAATTTTTTTTAGGTAAAGGACCAAGTCTGAAGGGAAAAGGATGCCCAAGGCCATAACATAGAGCATCAAGTATATAGAGGTGAGAAATTATGCTATAACAAATGCCCCCTAATATATGAAGTTAGAAGGTGTACACGATATCCGAAATGTATTAAGTATATAAGAAGAATCTTGCGAGGACTTGAGAATACTTCACCAGATTTCAACCTACCAAAAAACAATGGAAGAGATTAGAAATCAAGCTCATGTTTGAGGCGGGCATACCCATTCTTAGTGAAAGTAAAGCATGTACGCATATCAAGTATGGAACAAATCCAATATGTACACAAGTACAATGGAAACTGCAAATTACATAGTGGATCATCTGATCACAACCTCAAGAAGTACATATCAAGGTCATGTAATAGTATCACATATAGAAGAACTGATCAATGATGCTGAGAAATATATCTTATCATTGAAGTCACAGAACTGAATCTCCAAGTACCGAATCATAAATAGTGGAAAAATGGTATTGCATGCAACTTGAGTGCCAACATTTAAGATGTTGTTGTGATGAACTACAACATAGAAGGTGGATGGTGTCACTGGTAGAAAAATGAAGGATTTGTCAAATGAACCAAAGCATGCTGATGCAAACCAGAGGTCTTCACCGATCACCATGGTACAATTCTACACTATGGGAATAAACGAGTCGAAGTCGACCATGTGAGAAATCATTTCATTACCGGTCATTGATGTATAACATTAAAAAATGCGATACAACTCACCGATAATGATGATGAGAGTCAAGGTACCCCAGTACAATCTAACAAGTACGAATGAATGGGTTGAAGTCGAACACTTGAGAGAATCTACCAATTAGGAGACATTGACGTATTCTTATTGTCGATAGTGAAGGAGTCTACCAATAATGGCTGCAAACCATAAGGTACTGAAAAAGGACTTTAGACCTTGTTACAAAAGTAATGAGTCAGAGTCAATGGGAAAATATCTGCTGGAAGGAAGGCATTAAGGCATCCCACATCAATCCAGCATGAGTGTAACCTGCAGGCCAATAATTTGGAAGGAATCGGATGAATAAAGATGAAGTAAGCAACCCGAAGAACGTTTCTGTTGTACACAAAATGTAGCTAGCGCACGACAGAAAGCCTCTGAACCAACCAATAATGAAAGCTGACACAGAGGTGAGGAATCCACCAATAGGCTCAAATGGAAACCAAGGTACTGCATGAATCCCAATGTGTGATAATGAAATCTGTCGTCGAATACAAGGGAAACCACTCAGTCAAAGACCCATGGTGTTGATCAAATGCTGAGCACAAGGTCACCTATCAATGATGGAAATAGGGCCAGGGTGTGCCTCTAGGTTTACTCTAAGAGCCATTTTTCGAAGTCGATAAGAGAAAAATTGCTAGCAAGAAGTCAATGGAGACCTTCTTAACTAGCAAAAGAAAAGGGTCAAATATCTAATGTGATAGAACAGAGCCTTGATAGACCGGGGGTGGCTGACTGAAAAATGAGTCAAGAGACACCGTAGAAAGGCCGACTTAGGTTTACTTCCCTTGAACAAAAGCACAACTCAAATGTGACTGTATGTTGGCATATGATAACTTTATATAACCTTGTCATGCATGAGGCATGACCAAACCATACATATGATTGGAAGAGATAACCAAGCATGGGAGTACTGACTCAATAATAAGGTTATGGATCTCCTATGTCAAACTAAGCCCATCCTAATGGAAAAAATATTTTGATTTTTGTGCTTTGTTCAAGGGTGATACAAATAACTTTAAATGACATCAAATATGGAAGTAATGTCCCATTCCCTCTCTTTTTGGGGGGTTTTTTTTTTTCCTTTTTATTTTTCATATTAAAATCCTGAAAACGAATAAAATAATGCCTATAGTATAGTGGAAAGAACGAGCGTTGGGAAATAGATGCACTAGTTCCCGGGATTGGAACAATCCTATGCTCAATGCAATGTGGCAAAATTGGTAAATGAAACTCAGAGGAATGTTCTGTCCACGCGAAAAGGGTGTCAAGTTGCATATGCTAAGTGATTGCAAGGATGATTTTGCAGAAATAAATGGTCAAAAAGTTGGCTTATACACGAGTCCAAGTGAAGTCGAATTAAGGCCAAGAGATAAAAATAGTCAACATGCAATGCAACATAACAACTCAGCATTAGGGAGCCTCTGGGGTATAAAGCTAGAAATATAACGAAGAAGAAGAAGAATGAAGCTTCATTGCATAGGTCATGGCAGGACTAAAGAGGACTCCCGAGCCTATGCATTTTTTTGCAGCATGGGAAACATATGCTAGTGAGGATCTAACTAGGAAGCCCATGTAATGGATGGCTCTACCATCATATCATGATTTTATAAATCGGCGAGTGAAAATGGTTTCAATAATCATAACATGATGGGGTCGACCCTATGGCAAGATATCATAGTATGGAGGCTAAAATGCAGAATTCAATGGAAAAAGTGGATTTACCTAATCTATATGCCAGTGCTAAAAACAATACCTGCCATGACGGGTGAGTGGTCATGGAATAAAAGCGTTAAAAATCATCTCAAAATCTTCAATTGGTCCTAAAAACAACCTATCCGAGCACTTGAAAGCCAAAAGGTCATAAAGTTTAACAAATTTCAAAAAGTAGACACAGACTTTATTAAAGTGGGTTTCGAATTTTTTCGATTTTTTGGTATAAATAGACCTTTTTGACTTACATTTTTCATTTTTGCATTAGTCATTTGGAGAAAAATTATAAGGAGCAAAAAACCAACAACTTCAATCCGTCCAATTTCTCAATTGGATCACTGCGAATCTTCCAGATAATCTCCTCAAAATCATTCCTAGTGATTTTCTTTATCAATTCAAGCTATTTTAAAATGATTTGACTACAGAAATATTATTTTTGGATTAAACCTCTTCGTATACGCGGGTTGACCATAATGAAGCCGCGTGTATACGCAACTGTGTATGAAAGAAACCCGCGTATGCGCAATGCAATTTTTTAAATCAAATATCTAATGGATGAAAAACTTGATTGATGCATGATGAATATTAGTTGGGGAGAGAGGGAACATAGTGCCATTGATAATGAGGTAATGTAAGAACCTTTGTCACTAGATGTGTTCAGAGGACGTGGTTTGTTAAAATTATTCAAAATTCCAAATATGAAGACAAACACAAGATTGATTGAAATGCTTATGGATTACTAGGAGCCATAGGAGGATGCATTTATGATTGATCATATGCCTTTGTGGATTGAGATAGAAGACATATACTTCATCATTGGAATTTATTGAAGAGGAGAGTCAATAAAATTGCAGGGGAAGGCCCTAGTAGGAATCAATGTAAAGGACTATATCCGACTATATTTCTTAGTAGATACTCAGAAGGTTGGGACTTGGATCCAAATCAGAGATATAGAGGGATTACACATGAAAATCCTTCTTTTCACTATTGTATGAGTAGCTGTATCAACATCACTACACCAAGCCTCACGAGGTACAGTGAGTTTGGCAACTGATTTCCTAACTACACTATATGATTGGTGCACAACTTTACTGACCAATTTGAAAAAGCAATTGACTTCAATTTAGAATGGTAATACCAAGTAATTTGGATATGACACTATCCTTTGCACTTTATTTTTTGAGATATTACCTGGGCTTCGACCCAAGGTGATTTCAATGATCAACAACCCAAGAGATCGACACATAACAGAGTGGGATGATCCGATGAAGAGACTAGGGGGTGGTGAGGTCCCTAGGACTACCTTTGATGATGAGTTCTTCATGTGGTGGGGAGAATAAGTGATCGCCATTGACGATTAACCCTACACAGGTATGAACTTCAGAGTAGACCCAGATCTGCCCCTTCCACTCAAAGCTGCATGGGGAGAAATTGGTAAGATTTATTTTAATGATTTTCGATTTATTTGATTTTTTAGATTTCGAAAAATATGAAATGAATTTTTTTTTGATAGGAAAAAGTACTTACAAAATTATTGATCATGACATAGATGTTGGACCAGTTGACCTGAGGGTCTACCGAGGCACAAACGCTGCGAAAGAGAGACAAAAAATGTCGCAGGTGATCCTGAGAGAGCCCTTCACGCCATATAGAGGAACTTGGAGGGTTTAAAACACCAAGTGCTTATGGCTGTAGTGGAGGATCTGCCAGAAGATATTCGAAGACGCATGGTTGGTGTACCACGAGATTGGGTGCGACTGTTCCGGTGTGTGGAAACTGCCATAGCCTTCTTCCAGGATGCTTATCCAAGGGAGGGCCCTTAGACATAGATTTTTAGGATGACATGATGAGTTAATATTTTTGTGATAGACATGATCGGGCATAAGCCATAATTTTGTAGGACATTTTTTGTCCAATTTTGTATAACATTTTGAACATATGACTCTTATCTATATACAGGTGATTTCGTGATGTGACTCTCTCATATATACAATTATTATTGATGATTTTTTATGTTTTTAATGTGATGAATGAATTATATGCCAATTTATTGCTTGATTAGATAATGAATCAGAAAATGTGTTTCCTTATTGTGGGATATGGCTATATGTAATGAAATTAAATGATCTCTATAATAAACATGCTCTCAGAAATAAGCGATATAAATAAGGATCTCTGACACGATAAATGTTATTCAATTGAGAAACCACGAATTGTGATTCAAAGTATAATTTGCAACATTATTTGAAGCAACTTCAATACATATGCCCCTTGATACTAACAACTGACCAAATGGATATTAAATTACCCAAGCCGCGGAAGCCAAATTCCGGGTATGTCGACTAGCACCATCGGAAAAGCCTAAATAGATCATATCATCCATAGACACTTGCCAAGGTAGATAAAAAATATAAAGGTCAAAATGAAACTGATAGATAAATATGCACAAAACATACAATATATACACCAAATCAAATGCTAGGCACAAGCCTAGGCATAATACTTCTTAAGATAGAGCCCATTTCTGGGCTCTGCCAGCTTGTTTCCATTAAAATCAACCAATTCATAAGCTCCCTTTTTTAGGACTCTTTTAACGATGAAAGGACCGTACCACATGGATTTAAACTTACCTGCCCCCAAGGCATCCTTTTCTTGACCATAGACCAATACGAGGTCGCCTTCAAAGAAAACCCTAGGTCACACTCTTATCATACTAAACCTTCACCCTAATCATGGTTGTGTCTCAACGCTTCTCATCAAGAAATTCCAGATAAACGAGGCGTTCTTTAAGACTGGTAGTGTCTGGAAGAAGTTCAACAACTAGCTTAAGGGAAATAATTTCACATTCCACAGGGAAGATTGATTTTAATTCGTAAAACAGTTGAAAAGGAGTGAAACTGGTTGCAGTATTAGCTGACATCCGGTATGCCCAAAGCGCAAGATACAACATGACATGCCAATTGGATCGATCTTTATTGATCGTCCTTTGTAGGATAACCTTCAAGGATTTATTCATGACTTCCACTTACACATTTTCCTAAGGATAATAAGGAGATGAATACTTGTACCAGAAACCTAACTTGAGAGCCAATTCAGCCATCAAGGAGTTCTGAAAATGATTGCCATGGTCAATGACAATCTCTTTAGGAATACCAAAGCGATAAATGACTGGGTTGAAAAGAAACAGGGCTACTGCTTCACCATCATTTAAAAAATTAGGCATAGCCTCGACCCACTTCGTGAAGTAGTCCACTGATACAATTATATACTTATGACCTTTTGCCGAAGGCGGGTTACAAGTTGTAAAATATGTTCCCCACTTTGTGAACGGACCAATGGTAATAGCAGGAAATATCAGAGTTGGATCAGTGCACATTTTCCGCGTATAGATTTGACAAGGATGACATTTTTTGACCGCTTCAACACAATCGTTGAAAATCGAAGGCCAAAAATATCCAACAAAAAAAATATTTTGGGCTGCAACAAGCCTAGATAAATGACCACCACAAGCTCCATTGTGGAAATCATTCAACACAACCTCAACTTCTTCTAGGGTTAAGCAATGTCTAAGGATTGAATCAATCCCATGAAAATATAAAGTGTCACCAATGATTAGATAGCTTTTTTACAAAGTGACGCAACTTTCGACTCTCATCCTTGGAAAAAGTGAGGGGAAACTTCAAAGTCTGAAGATATATAATAATATCTCCATACCAAGGATCTTGTGAAGAAATAAGGAAAAGATGTTCATCAGGGAAATATTCCTCATAAACTATTTCTTTTCCATAAGGCAACTCAGAGATTAATTCTGCAAATTTCAAAGATTTATTTGATTTAGCAGACAAAAAATCAAGATCGAATTCTTGTAAAATAACAATCCATATATTATATTTCCCCCCAATCACTCGCCTATTGAGAAAAATTGAAATGGATTGAAAAATGCCAAAAAAAATGTTTTGTGAAGTAGAATATAATGTCTAAGTCATTGGACATCATGGAATGCTGCCAAAGCTAACTTCTCGATGGGAGAATATCACAATTTAGGACCTATCAAGCCTCGACTTTGATAATAAATCACATGCTCACAGAGAGCATCATCCTCCTAAACCAGAACCATACCTATGGTAGATTCTTCCATGATGAGATACAAAATTAAATCCCTGCTATAATCAGGTGGAATTAGTAAAGGAGTAGAGGTTAATGCCTTTTTCAAAGCATCAAACAAGAAATGAGCGAAGTCGACCCACAATAATGGAATTCCTTTTTTCAATAATCTCATAAATCCTTTCGTAATCTAAGCATAGTTAACGATAAATATCCTCAAAAAATTGGCTTTTCCTTGGAGAATTTGAAGTTGACGAATGGTAGACGGGGGAGGAGACTGAAGTATTGCCTCAACCTTAAAAGGATCTACACGAATCCTTTCAGTAGAAACAATGAATCCCAACAACCAACAGGATGTGGTTGCGAAAAAGAACTTGTTCGGATTCAACCGAATTTTACAATGATGACATCTCTTGAAAATCAATCGAAGATAATGAGGATGATCAATTCTCTTTCAAGAATGAGCATCTAAGTCATACAAATAAGCTTCAATGATATTCTTGATATCGTGGAAAGCATAAGACATGGCCCGCTGGAAAGTGGGTCCAGCATTTTTAAGACCAAAGGACATCTTCTTATATGAAAAGGTACCCCAGGGGAAAATAAAAGCAGTCTTATGTTGATCTTCATGATGTATAGTAATTTGATTATAACCCAAGAAATCGTCCATGAAGGAGAAAATCTCATTCCCCGCACATTAATCAATAATCTAATCAATAAAGGGAGTGGTGTAATTATCTTTAAGACATGCCTTATTCAAATATCTGAAGTCTATGCACACATAGATCGTTCCTTGTTTTTTGTCCACAAGAACTGGATTTGAAACCCATTCAGTCAAAGAAACGAGGTATATAAAACCCGCCTTAAGAAAATTCTCAACATCGACCTTGGTAGCTGTGGCTTTCCTAGGATTGACTGGTCGAAGATTTTTCCGTATATGCTTAGCATTATTATAAGTATTGATGTCATTTTGGACAATTGATGGATCAATTCCAGACATTTCCTCATAAGAACAAGTGAACACATCACAAAATTATTTAAAAATATCGATATAGATTTGAATCTCTTCAGGGGAAAACTCGGCTCCGACGAAAACATTCTCTATTACGTAGGGATCCCTGGAAATGTTAACCAGAATCATTTTCGAAATGATAGACATATTACCTTCGGAAAAAAATTGTGTTGAAGCCAAAGGGTTTAGAATTCGGTGACCATGATCAGTTGACATAGGGCTAGACAAAATTGACTCAACTTCATGCAAATATGGTAGAAAATATGACTGATGATGCAAATCATCCCAAGGTCTTTCCACACCTTTCATTTCCTTTAAGATTGCCTCCTCAGATGGTAAAACAATATCAAGGCAGTCCAAAGAAGAAGTAGAGTTAAGGGCCCAAGCGGGAGCCACATCTCCATCCAAATCCTTTGGTGAAAGAGGAACTGAATCAGAATATGTAGTGTTAATAATATATTGATAAGAAATTTCGGCTGCAGACATAGGATATGCCATTCCACCCACTTTTCCTTCTTCTAATGTGGTCATAGAATAGGGTAAGTGCTAAGGATACAAAAAATAATGAGTTCGAAATAACTCTCTTCGAGTAGGAACCTTGGAAGATGAAATAGCATTTATATCAACAATAGGAGTTGGAATATCAAAGGTACCCATCAACGAGGCATACATATTGACTCCTGCATTCTCCACAGGTTGCTTGACATTCTTCACCAAGGGAACAGTAGAATCAGAGGAGGCATTGGAATCTATCGGAGAATAATCGATCTGATCAACAATAATTATTCTCCCTTCATGGGGAAAACATAGGATGCGAAATAATGATGATAAAATGGCATCCATATCATAAATCCAATTTCGTCCCAATAGAAGGTTATAGTCCAAATTAGCATCAACTATTTATACTTCGATATTGACTACCTTGCCCCCAACACAGATGGGTAAGGTAGGAAAAATTCCATGGGGCCTATGAGAATGACCATCAAATGCAGTCAAGAGAGTATGTGAAGGAATGGCTTGAGGAGATCCAATAGCTTTCCAACATGAGATAAACATGACATATGTGGAAACTCCTTCATCAACTACAGTTCGAAAAATATTGATTTTTCGATACGTAGATTTAATCTGAAAATCCATGTGATGAGGAAGCCTCTTCTTAAGATTTGACATATTGAATGTAATCATAAGAGAGTTTTTTGGATATACCGTCGCGATTGCAGTGAGCAATGGACTCCTTTATGTCGGGCACGACTAGAGTACCTCCAACGTAGACATGGCACAAGGACTCTGAGCAAGATCTTCTACAATGGAGTAGTTCTAAGCTACCTTGGCATTAGGTTTAATTGTCGAACATTTAGTAGAACCTTTCGGCATGCGAGGATAGGCTCAACTGCGGACCTCTGTATATGGAGTAGCTCAGAAGTATCAGGAGCGGACTTAACCTTAGAAGATTCAGATTCACCATAATCACGTGATATCATGGTGACATCAACATGAGCACTCATCATGTATACATTTGAATAATTTTCCCACTCCTGGTTTCCCCCTGTGGGAGCTCCAGTATTTTCATTCACGCCAGCAAGAATATGTTGCCCTTAGGGAAAAGGGTTAGTCAGGACAGCATGGGAACTAGAATAACCCTATTGAGCCAATAAGTGCTGAGCATCCTGAATCTTAGGGCAAAGATGAGTGATATTTCTCCAGTGCACAATTTGCAAGGAAACTTGACTTTCTTTTTTGACTCTCTCTTACCCTCTCCAACATTATTGTTGGGTTTTTTTGTATTTTCATTCCCATCCTTATCCTTTTTATTATTTCGTCCTTTCTTATTCCCATCGAATTGATGATTTCCTATGGGGTTAGAGGATTGGACAACATTAATTGTAAAAGGCTGGGAAGGCATAAACACTGAATACATAGCATGAATAGAAGAAGCAATTTGTAAAGACAAATATTGTAATTGATTCAAAAGTTTAGTCGTATTACTATCGATCAAACCAACTAGCTCGTTGGCATGGGGACCCGGCCGCTTCAGTTTGGATAAATCTATCTTGGAATGAGAAGCATCTGGAAAAATCCTATTAAGAATCCCAGACTGAGAATAGATAAGTTCTAATTGTTGGGCTCTAAAGATAGCCTGCTCTTTAGTGAATGCCCCAGAAAGAGATACATCCTTTGATATTTCTAGCTATGAATATTTTAAGAACCATTCGAGAAGGAGTTGATTTGGAATATAGGCTTTAATGAGCCTCTTCCTTCCCCATTCTTGAATATGGTCATAAATGTGAG
>CM076577.1:564868139-564975639 GCA_034641835.2 Pinus albicaulis | reverse complement strand
TAGCACCCATAATTTTATTCATTGTAAGGTAGCCAAGGAATTGAATTGTTTCCTATACCCAACACCATAATTTCAAGTGATGGTTGCAAATGGAGGAACTATAAATTGCTATGGAAAATGCCATAATATCAAGCTAACCATGGGGGAATATGTATTGAATAGTCCAATGCTTTCCATTCCTTTGGGTGGTGTTGATGTTGTACTAGGAGTACAATGGTTACAATCTTTGGGGATGGTAGATTTTAATTTTCAAGAAATTTTCTTGAATTTTTTTTCAGAAGGAAAGGAAGTCGAATTACGGGGTACTTCAGGGAAGCCAGGAAATATAATAAGCTCTAATGTCATGACAAAGCTTCTAAATAAAGATCAATGAGGCGTAATTGCACAATTATGCTCATTAGAAGTTCCAACATCAAAATCATCTATTTCAGTAGATCTCCAAAAAGTCTTGGAAAATCATTCCAAGGTGTTTGAAACTCCCAAAGGGCTCCCACCTATTCGTGATCATGAACATGCTATTCATTAGATTCCAGGAAGTGTTCCTCCAAACATCAGGCCTTATAGATATCCTTATGTCCAAAAGAGTGAAATTGAACGTATGATTGCAGAAATGTTAGAGGCGAGTATAATTCAACCTAGTCAAAGTTCTTTCTCTACTCCTGTAGTATTGGTACACAAGAAGGATGGATCATGGTGCATGTGTTCGGATTATAGGGAGCTCAATAAGCTCACCATTAAAGATAAATTTCCCATTCCTATGATTGATGAATTATTGGATGAATTACATGGATCAATTTATTTTACCAAGTTGGATCTTCGTTCAGGATATCATCAAATTAGAATGAAGACTGAAGATATTCTGAAAACAACATTTCGAACTCATGAGGGTCATTATGAATTTTTGGTCATGCCTTTTAGCATTACCAGTGCACCTTCTACATTTCAAGGGTTGATGAATTCCATTTTCAAACCCTTCCTTAGAAAATTTGTGCTAGTATTTTTTGATGATATACTAATCTACAGCAGGTCTTTGAAGGATCATGTTCAACATGTTGACAGGGTGCTCAAACTATTGCAGGAGAAACAATTATATGCAAAAACATCCAAATGTTTCTTTGGAGTACAAGAGGTGGAATATCTGGGTCATATTGTATCTCACGAGGGTGTTAAGGTAGACCCCAACAAAATTAAAGCCATTAAGGAATGGAAAGTCCCCACAACCATAAAGCAGTTGCGAGGATTTCTCGGGTTAACAAGGTATTATCGCAAGTTTGTTAATAATTATGGGAGAATAGTAGCACCTCTAACAACATTATTGAAGAAAGATGCATTTTCACGGACTCTTGAAGCAACTAAGGCCTTTGAACATCTTAAAGAGGCAAAGTGCCTAGCACCGATCTTAGCTACGCCAGACTTCACAAAAACCTTTATTGTGGAATGTGATGCCTCAGGAAATGGAATTGGTGTTGTTTTAATGCAAGAAGGAAGACCATTTCTTTTGAAAGTCATCCAATCAAAGGAAAGTATTTACATAAACCTATTTATGAGAAGGAAATGTTAGAAATACTGCATGCACTAAAGAAATGGCGAACTTACCTAATGGGAAGACACTTCAAGGTAAAAACTGATCATGATAGTCTTAAACGCTTTTTGGAACAAAGACTATCTTCAGAAGAGAAACAAATATGGGTCACAAAGATGTTGGGTTATGACTTTGAAACAATCTACAAAAAAGGGAAGCTAAATGTTGTTGCAGATGCACTCTCAAGAAAGAATGAAGAGGTGGAAGCATTGCTTTGTGCCATTTCTGTTATCCAACTAGATTGGATAACCAAAGCAAGAGATGAATGGAAGAAGGACGAAGAAGTGTGGACACTCATTCAAAAGTTGCAGAAATATCCTAGTAAATCTGATACATTTAGTTGGAAAAATCATTCCTTATGGTACAAAGATCACTTATATCTTTGTAAGAATTCCAAACTAAAAAAAAGGATTCTTTTGGAATTGCACACTTCTCCTTTAGGAGGACACTCAGGATTTTTGAAAACTTACCACAAGGTGAAGAAAGAATTTTTTTGGGATGGCCTTAAATCTGATATTCAAAAGTTTGTGGCGGAATGTTTGGTTTGCCAGCAGAATAAGGTTGAGACAATTAAGATCCTGGGTCTTCTAAAACCTTTATCCATTCCAATTCAATGTTGGGAGGAAATTTCAATGGATTTTATCACAGGTTTACCTAAGTCCGAAGGAAAGAGTTTCATCATGGTGGTAGTTGATAGACTTACCAAGTATGCACACTTTTGTGCATTATATCATCCATTTAAAGAAAGTACAATTGCTACTACATTTATGGACACAATTCAAAATCTACATGGGAACCCAAGGGTTATTGTGAGCGACAGAGATCCCATTTTTACTGGAAATTTTTGGACGGAGTTATTTTCTTGTTTGGGTACTCAATTAGCTCATAGCTCATCTTATCATCCTCAATCTGATGGTCAAACTGAGATAGTAAATAAATGCTTGGAAGGATATCTTCATTGTTTTGTATCTGATAAACAAACACAATGGGTCAAGTGGTTACCTCTCGCTGAATGGTGGTATAACACTTCCTTCCATACTGCAGCAAAAATGACCCCATTTATGGCACTTTATGGATATCATCCACCATCGATCACATCATCTTTAAGTGAAAATTTGAAGGTTCAAGCAGTGGAAGATCACATCGAGCATCAGCAAGAAGTTCTCCAACTCTTAAAGGATAACCTGAATTTGGCACAAAATCGAATGAAACAACAGGCAGATCAACATCGTAGCGAGAGAAGTTTTGATGTAGGAGATTGGGTATTTTTACGGCTACAACCATACAAACAAATGTCCTTCAAGCAAGCTAAGAAGGATAATAAATTATCGCCAAAGTACTATGGTCCTTACAAGGTGTTGCAAAATATTGGTACTATGGCATACAAATTGGAGCTTCCTGCTTCTTCACGAGTGCATCTAATTTTCCATGTTTCATGCTTAAAGAAGGTTATAGGTGAAAATCTTCCAGTTCAAACAATATTGCCAGAACTTGATGAGGAAGGAAAAATCATATTGAAACCTGAAGTGGTCATGGAAACAAGAACTCGACAACTATGGAATCGATCAATTTCAGAGTATCTCATCAAGTGGAAGAACTTACCCACTGAAGATTCTACATGGGAGGATGAGAATTTTATACAGAAGCACCCAGAGCTACTCAAGCGTTGAGGACAACACTTTTTTCAAGGAGAGGGGCATGTTAGGTCCCTATATTACTAGTATAGTCCCTTATTGTTGTTAGTGTAACCCCCTTATTGTTATTATTGTACCCCTGTAACCCCCATATTGTTATTATTGTGCCCTTAAATTATTATTTTTAGGTCAACTAGGATTACATTGTGGCCCCATGGACTCCTATATATAGAAAGGAGGTTTTGTAATTTGTATCATCCAAGACTTGTTCATTCATGTAATGTATTGGAGGTTGCTCCCTCGAAGTGGCTTATTTCTAAGGCGTTGATATCTCTTTTCTTCTATTTTTGGAGCTGGTTTCACAACATTAAATCTCCACACACCTATTCCAAGGCCCTAATGACCTAGACTAGTTGATGTATTAATGAGAATTAAAAAATATTCTAGTTCATTTTAAATTTAATCGCTTGATTTTAAAGTTTGTTCTTTTAGTCAGGGGAAAAATAGAGGTTCAACTTGTGATGTTATGGATGCAAGAAGAAATCAATAGAAACCTACTACATGTAAATGAAACTTTTTCTTCGATGAAAAGGGATTTATACATAGGGAACTATGAACAACTAATGAAATTAAAAAAAATTATTTTCTTTTTCAAGATACACGCTCACGCACTCAAAATCTATCAAAAGACTAAAAATTCTTATAGTGCAACTAATCTAATGCAAACTACCAATGCCAAATGAAAGATTGTAGGACTACTCTGATAAAACAAGCAAATGATTTTCCTAATTGAGAGGTCTTAAAACTTGACACAAAATAAAGGGAAAATGCAAACAAGAAATTCTCCCAACAAAGATGCCAAAAAAAAACTTGATACAATAAGGGACAAATTCACCCAAGAACTTCTCCCAAAACCCAAGCGAATTCGACCAAATGACAAACTTACACTTGCTCAAAAACAATGAAAAGCTTTAAAAAAAACCAAAAGAAAAATCAAAGGTAAACAAAAATGTTTTTTGAGTCTTTTTGTTTTTAAGGAAACAAGAAAATCTTTGAGAAAGCAAAAACTACCCAAAAACTCAAAATCACCAGGTTGAGAAAAAAAGAGACCTCAAATTCCTTAAGTCAATGACATCATTTTCATGAGAGGACTTAACAAGAGGAAAGAGGTAACCAACTCAAACAAATGATTTGAACAACATTATTAAAGCTCTAACAAACAAAGCAACTTCAAGAAAATCAAGAAGACTATTCAAGATTGCCAGGAATTCTCTTCTCAAGAAACCTAAGAAAGCCAACAAAAGACAAGAAAAAAGTGAAGCAATAAGAAGGCTAAGTATGAGAAAATCAACACTAACTCATGATCCCAAATTATCAAAACAAACAAGAACTTCAGCAAGAAGGCCTGGTGCCAAACCTAAAATTGAAACTTCACAAATCAAGGCAAACCCTATATTGGCTAGGTTTTCAAGAAGAAAGAGAGAGGATTGATATAAATAAAAAATAAAAACTTCCCAGAGACTTCAAAGATTCAACAGTAGTGGCCAAGAACATGCAGAAATACTTTACTGGATTCCAAATATCAAAATTTCATTTAAAATTGGCCATACACAACTTGACAGTAAGCAACCAACGTGTATACGTGACTGTGTGCAAGGAAACTCGCGTATACACGTGTTTCTCTGGATCAAAATGTGTATATATGCGACTGTGTGAGCTGAAAAACGCATATAAAAAGGGTAGTAAAGAAAAAATAAAAAAATCAAAGCTTGATCTAGAAGATCAGGAATTTTTCCTGGATAGGTAAAGAACCAAAGAAATTGGAAAAGCAATCAAACCAATCAGAGAACCCAAATCCAGAGAGAAATAACCCGAACTAGGAATTACACAGATGTAATCCCCAATGGAGTCACCAATTTTATTATGAGATGAATTACCCTAGTGTCTGGGTTGAGAACCCCAACAGAGCAAGAAGCATACAACAGTAAGAAGAAAGCAAACTAACAGTCTTAATGCTTAAACTAGTAAAATTGGGAGAAGAGGCCTTACTCATAGGTCCTACGTTTGAAGGCGATCACGTAGGGTTCAAACCCTCTACTTCTCCACGTGCTTCAAAACCTGCAACTCATTCAAGAAAATCACATAGACTAGTTGTAATTGAAATAATATTCTAGATGACAATGTTAGATCATATAATCTTATAAACAAAATAACATTAAATCAACCATAACAAGATCATAACATGTATAAAAGCATTAAAGATAATGACATCAGGAACTGGACAAAGCTTCTTTATTTATGTAGGTAAAAGTATGTGGAGGAATACCACCTGATTCAACCACGAATCCAAGCAAAATTATCCTCCAGATCTGGTTAGCCCAAGCCTTAAAAATCTCCTTCCATAAGCATACACAAGGATGTCACATAAGAGAGGTGAACATCTCTAAGAGGGAAACAAGGGTTTCCAAAACCTGGGAAGTGTAGGAGGCACATGGATAATCAGACTTGATCAGGGACTAAATGGCTATAGTATCAATACCTATCTCTCTTTTTCTTTTAGGCCTTCCCATGAGGTGTGTTTATACTTCCTCAAAACAATTTTTTTTAGTTGGGAAACAGTTTGGCCATAGGCTCCTGTAGGTAGGATTCCCATGTAACCCGTAAAACCATCCTATAAAATAGGGAATTTTATATTTTTTTCATATTTTAAATTATATACATGGGTTGGATATAATTGGACCCGCGTGTGCACGTGCTTTTGAGAGGGCAGAGTCGCGTATGGAATTCAAAATATTGTTTTCTAGGTAAAGGACCAAGTCTGAAGGGAAAATGATGCCCAAGGCCATAACATAGAGCATCAAGTATATAGAGGTGAGAAATGATGCTATAATAAGAATCCCACTGTTCTTATTGTTGTGCCCATAAATTATTATTGTTATGTAGGATATGATTATATTGTGACCCCTTAGGCTCCTATATATAGAAAGTAGGTTTTGTCATTTTAATCATCTAATAATTGTTCATTTATGTAATTTAAAGGAGGTTTCCCCCTAGAAAAGGCTGATTCTAATTCATTGATTTATCTTTTCTTCTATTTGGTGAGATGGTTGCATAAAATTTTTCTTTTTTCTCTTTTATTTAAATCAATTGGTTCACTCACATGTGAATATGTTGAATGTTCAAATTATCATTTTGATTTAATTAGAATATTCAAGTGTGTTCAAGAGAAACCCCTATAAAACATAGAGGGAGCTTAGATAAGTCCCTAGGAAGTTGACTCTTGTACCTAACAGGAAAAAATATCAACATTTTTGGTAACTCATTTGGTATTGAACAATTTCATATCTTATCAATAATACACGACTCTTCTTGACCTAGTCCAACCTCATATTCTCATTATATTGGAAGACCAACGAAGTGTCTTCAATTAATTATACCTAGTTTTAAAGACATAAAATTTTTAGAAGAATTTAAAATATCTTGCCAATATTTGTCCCAACAAGAGCTTCCATTCCCATGGAATCTTGAAATGAAACTCTAGTAAAAAAAAGTATTGAATCTAGAAGAATCCAAGATATTAGAGGAGCCTTTAACCAAAATTCGGAGGAAGATTTACAAAAAAAATAGTTCTATGAAGGAAGATTTTTTCTTCCCCAATGAACGAAAAAAAATGGCATATAATGAAGAAAGGTGAGAAGAAAAGAATAATGATAGTCTAAGGAATCAAAGACGAATTCATAAAGTAGGTTCTTTAGCCTTAGAAGGGGAACAACACCAGTTAGTAAATCTACCTCTATGAGTGGTGCCAATATTCAATGGTGATGGTATCATGAATCTCGATAATGATATGCATCTATTTCTATCTATTTGTGATATTCATGGAACAATTCATGAAGATGTATGGTCAAGGTGTTTCTACAAACCTTGGTTATACCTACTTATGATTAGTATCTCTCTTTTCCCAAGGGGTAAATCACATCTTTTGATGATCTATAAACTACTTTTATAGGAAGATACACTCATCCTATTCAATACCATACTCTCATAATCTAGTTTATAGAAATTCATTTAGGAAAAAAAATGAAAAATTAGAGATTTCAATCTTCAATATTTTAAGACCTTACAAAAAATAGCACAAGAATCACATCCCAATGATCCAATTATATTTGGGTGTTCTAAAAATGTAATTCCTGTAAATTTAAAATATGTAATTTAATTTTCTCATATTTCTACAATATAGGAGGTCATGGGAAAGCATGAGAAATAGAAGAATATGTTCTAGAAATAAATGTTGATCCTGATATTATTTGGGGAACATCTAAAGGGAGATGTCTTCCCTGAAAAGTTAAGAACTAATATGGCCAACACTAATTCTAAATGCGTAAGGAAAATAGTTATAAGAAGTATCATTGATGTTTTACCTCCAAATATGTGAAATATTCTAGCATTAAATGAACTACCCCATTCAAAAATTGATAAAAAATTTGCACAATTAAATAGAACAGTGAGGCCAATTCAAAATGAGATAGTTTGATTAAGAAGAGGAGAAGAGGAATGACCTTGAAAATAACAAAATATTGGAGAACCAATATATGGTTTTAGAGAAATATTAGAAATAATCAAGAATAATGACAATATTGTTCCAATGGGACCTGGAGCCCCACATTTGCATAATCTTGGTTTTATAGTAATGGATTATGAATAAAAAGATGTAAATGATAAATTTTTTGATCCAAATCAAATGAAAAATGATGAAAATCCAATTATTCTTGAATCTATGGGGGTTGAATATGATATAACATCATTCCTAGAAGAAGAATTGATTTTAGAAGAGGAACAATTTATCAATATGGAACAAGACAATGCAATTCAAACAAGGCCCCAAATGAATAAAATGAAAAGGAAAGGTCCAATTTATCAACCAATAACAAGAGCTAAAGTTTCCTATGAGATAATACAAAATGGGATTTTAGATCATAAGCCCATCTCTTTATCTCTCATGGAGAAAGAGCATATGGGCCCATTTCCCTTCATATTTAACCCATTATGGCTAGAAGACAAAAGAGCATTGGGAATAATCCAAAGGAAATGGCACAATTATGTTTAAGGGTCACCATATTTTTTTCTAAAAACAAAACTCAAAATGGTGAAAAAAGATTTAAAATATTGGCCAAAAGATCAATATGTTGAACCAAACCAAGAAAAACTAGATCTAAAATCCCCGCTATGGGTGCTCCATCAACAAATGGAAAGAAATAATGTTGAAGAACAACATATAGCTCTTGAAAATATCTTACAATCAAAATTCAAAACATCAATAGGAGGGAAGAAGAAAAACGAAGGTTAAAATTAAGGAATCTCCGGTTAAAAGTTGAAGATAAGAACATAAAATATTTCTATAATCAGGCTAAAGCAAGAGAAATGAAAAAGAAGAAAAAGATAAAGGCAATACAAGATCGTGAAGGTAAAAAAATCAATGGCTTTGAGGAAATAAAGTAGATAACCCATCAATATTTCAAAAATCAATATCAAAAGGAGCACTAGGACAATAACCAAAGTGTAGACATGATGCTTACGCAAATTCCAGGCATCATATCTAAAGAAAACAATCAAGTACACACATAGAATAAAATAAGGTAATGGAAGCAATACATAGTCTAGGATCATATAAGGCACCCAAACCAGATGGTTTCACTATAAATTTATTCAAATCCTTTTGGCTTTTAATAAAATATGACTTATGTAAAATGTTGGAATGGACAAGAAAGTAATGGAAAGTTGGGGGAGGAACCTATTCTACCTTTCTAGACTTTATTAATAAAGATTACAATCCCATCTCCTTTGTTAGGTTTAGAAAAGTACGCTTGTGCAATGCATTATATAAATTTCTCTCCAAATTTATAGCTACCAGACCAAAAATTGTAATAAATAAACTTATATTAGAGAATCAAAGTGGTTTTATAGCCAAAAGATAGATTATAGACAACATAATCTTATTTCAAGCAGAAATTCATACCAACAACACATCTTATATAAAAGGTATGGAAATAAATCTTAACAAGGATCCAACTTTTGACAGAGTTGATCATGAATTTTTTTTTAGAGTATTAGGAAAAATTGGCTTCATCTCTTTATTTGTTGAATGTATAAAGGCTTGCATAAGTGCACCATGGATAGCCCATCTGATCAATGGAAGACCCACATAGATATTTCGAGCTTCAAGGGGACTAAGGCAAGGTTTCCCCTTGTATGCTCTTCTATACATCATTGTGGTAGATTCACTAAGTAGAAGATTGAAAATTTACAGTCTCAATGGAAATGTGGATGAATGATCGCAATTGTGTTCATCTCTGGGATACATCTGAGTGGGAAGAAAGAAATGGTCTATGGGACTAATATCATAGTTCCAGAGGAGTCAAATATTGCTTACTCTTCCCTCCTGGGCATGCTGAATGGCCATGCCCCTATAGGAAAGCAATCTAAAGACAAAAGAGTATGGACTGAAGAGAACAAATATTTATGTCAAAAGCTACTATGATCTAGCAAAGACAAAATCTAGAAATGCTCACATAGGGATAATATGGAAAACAATATAGCATAGAGACAAAATTCACAAGGCTAATATTATTTGTTGGTTATTGGTGCAAGGAAAAATACTTACATATGAAAATATAATAAAGAGAAATACAAAGGACCCCTCGAGATGTGCATTATGCCAGAACTCAAAAGAGAAAATTTCCCATTTATTCATAGAATGCAACTAGACAAAAAGAAAAAAACTTGGGGATCAACTCTGGAAGAGTTGTAGATATTCACTCACACCCCCAACTATTGAACCTACATGCCCCAGGCAAGGTATCCATATTATCATCTAAATATAACAGGGAAAAATATTCTTAAAAGAACAGTTAGTGCCCTTCCAAAATACATCTGTTGGAGAATCTGGTTTGCTAGAAATAAATACCTTTTTAGAAACAATTTGCTTCATGTTCATATCTATGGTAAAAAAGAAAAATATATTTTGTTTGATTCCATGTCTTCAGTCATATTACTAGGTAATTAGAAGGACAACCTTAGCACAAGGGAGCTCTTATGACTATGAGGACTCAAACCTGAGAGAAATGTTAGCACATGAAGATATATACCGAAGAGCCCTCCTACTTGAGAATTAATATTAAGTCAAGATGATTTAAATAATGGGGAAAGAGACAAGGGAAGCTTTATCATTTATTTTAATGGGGCTTCCCAAGGAAACCCTGGTCCATCAAGAGTAGGAGGCCTTATAAAAAACCGTGTTGGAAGCATCTTTTTGACCTTTGCTTGGGGCCTAAGCCTCAACACCAGCAATGGTGCAGAGGCTTTAGCTCAGTGGAAGGGATTGAAAATTCTCTTAAAGAATGGATTCAAGGAAGCCATTATCAGATTAAAAATGGGAAATTCAACACTTCAACAATTACTTTGTGGATGAAGGTTCTAGCTTGATATGGAAAAGAATAGGGGCTACAATTTCATGTTTTGAGGGATAGAAATCAAGCAACTAACAAAAAGGATAATGAAGGTGCGTTGTTAACCCAATGAACCATTCAAATAAAGGACCAAATAAACACTAAACATCCTCCATAGTGGTGTACTAATTTATCTCCATTAAGCTTCTTCAAAATGCACATCCTCCAATATAAACAAAAAATATTCTCATCTCTCACTATGAAAAGTTGGACATGGCTAGAATTCAAACTCCTCTTCCCATATCCTTCTTAAATCATTCCCAACCCATCCCAATGAGTAACAACATTTATGCATTATCAAACCTCTTAATTAAAATCCAAAAAGTCAAATTCAAGTATTACATGCTCTATTTGCAAGGGTGCAATTTTTATCCCAACAAGGATCATGAAATATGCTTTTAGGGATGAGTATGGAAAGGTTGAAAATTAACGACAATGGAGTAAAGTGTTGAATTTTAATGACAACAGGAATTGTGATTGAGACCTATTTGCAAAGCTTGTAAAGGTAGATGTGTTATTTGGTGGTAATATCAGGTTGTCTATCTCAGAGGTAAAATGAAACAACTGGGATGTCTCGCTCAACAAATTTTCTTCATCAAGTCAAAACAAAAGCACGATAGACATTCAGCAGGATAAAACCATTAATATGATGTATCTCTCTTTTGGTGAAGTTTTCATGTTGAACCCTACTAGCCAGGGGATCTCATCCTCTCCTCCAAACATCTATGACAGATGTAGATCCATACCCACTAGTTTACTCCAAGCCCTACTCCCCTCAGCTCAATCAATTAATAAAATCAGTGCGCAGAAAGAAAGGATTCAAATGGACATAATTAAGGTTTCTATGTGGAAAAATTTATCGAGATCCCCTTTAAAGGAATCTCAACTCAACCTAGCGAAAATTGGTATCGCTACATATTTTTACCCTTCAGATTCAAATACATAATTGCAATATCAAAGAATCATAGTCAAAGAGAATGACTTAGCAATGAAGGACTTAGCAAGTTCTCTTGAGAATAAGGCAGAGATGAACAATCAGATAAAGACATGATTAAAGATTTCTCTGAAAAACTCACTAAGAAGAGATCTAGTTGCCCCTAGTTATAAGGAAATCAATTTCAAGATCTACTCCGCTTTTAGATGATGTATTTCCTATTTATTTTTCTAGGTGGGTAGTTTTGTGCCATCTTCACCTGCAGGCCTTCAAGATTGCATAGAATTTTAGGTAGCTCACAATGTAGCATCTTTGCCTCAATTTTTAATATCTCTTGTAAGAGGTAGATATCAACGATTATTCTAAGTGTTGTAACTTCCATTTCTATGGCTCCTTTCCAGATCATCATCTAATATAAAAATACCCATTACTATTAAAAAAAAACCAAGAGACTAAGTTGAGACCTCCAACCCCTAGAAAAATCCTCATTAATAAAAAAAATAGGACAATATCTATCTAAAAACAATAAATGGATCGATATCTCTAAAATGACTTATAATGTCATGGGTTATCTTCATATATTGTAGATTACCCTTCCATTTTTAGAAGTAGTCAAGATTCACCAACAAACGGAGAATCTCTTCAATGCCATAGAAAAAAAAGATATAATTGATGATCTCCAACAATATTTTACAGTGCTTGAATTTTGCTACAAAAATCAAGCTGCAGTAATGCAAGCTCTTCTCTTCATCCATAGTTAAACATGAAAAAGAAAAATCCTCAATTATCCCCCGTATATGAGATTTTACTTTCCTGTCCCCTAAAAATCTTAAATCCCCATTACAATAGTGCTTTTAAGAATTCCATAATTGCAGAGAAGAGAATCCATTTACAAATTCTACAAAACACTATTTCTAATTTACAAGAATCATTTCAAAATAGGAGAGTAGTTGAAGAGTAATTCTTCTTCAAAAATTTTCATTCGTCCAAATTCATTTTCTTCTATTTCTGGAGCCATATTATTGTTTAAAATTTTGTTTTCCCTATCTCTTCAACTGGTTTCCTATAAAAAACAATCAAAGTACAAATTAAAATAAAAAATATCAAATCTGAAAATAAAATATCTTCCAATCAAAACTTAAATAAATAAATAAATAAAAGGAAATATGAGCTTTATATTAATCCCTATAAAGATCTAATTGGTCAAGGAGAACATAGTTGAATGGATTTGCACTCAACAGAGGCTAGGAGCAAATGAAAATGCAGAAAATTAATTTTGTTTCAAAATTCAGAGCTTGATATTATGCTGAAATTTAGACTCATTAAATGATCAAATCTGATTATGCAACCATTGCAAAAATATTCTGCACGATTTTATCTATCCAACGAGCCGTCATGGGACTTATTTGTTATAGTAAAACTCAACTTATGAGCTTCCAAAGTTGAAGAATGAAAACTACTAGGATTCTGTAATTTTTTTTTCCTAGGCCAAAAATAAGAATTTTTAATTAAAATATAATCTTAAATTAAATTACAATTATTAATTAATTAATACTAATTTAATTATAATTACATTAATAAATTAAGTAATTACAAATTAATTATAAACAAATTTTAAATAATTAAATATGAAAGTAAAATTAAGTTTTAAAATGAGCACAAAACAAAAACATCGATACACTAATATTGCGATATCGGTTATTAGAGATTTTAAATTGGAGGTTTTGAAACCGGGAGTTTTATTTCGAAAGGGAGGAGGTGAGGCGAAGTGGGGGCCACTTATAGTGAGATTCTCCTATTATAAACTACAACCACTTTGGTAATTAAAAATCTTACAAAATGAACTATAGCTACTTTGCAATTTTGATAATTTAGGTTTCGTAATTTCTTTTTAAAATTACAAACTTGAATAAATTACCGAGATCTCGAAAGCACATTTTTTAACTGTTCTACAATTTGAGTGAGTCATTTTGTAGGACCATTAATGAAAAATGAAAAAAATAGTAAAAATTAATTAGGAGTTAATATTTACAATGAATTACTATTTTAATTATAGAAACTAAAATATGATACATTTTGTACATTTTTTTTAACCCAGGTGACAATGATCAAACTTCAAAGGAGTGTCATTTGCAAACCAGATAACCAAATGAGGCGAAACAAGTATTGATGAAAAGCATGCTAAAATTCGAATTCAATGAAGCAATCAAAATAGAAATCTGACAAAAACAAGAAAATGACAAAATTGTAGGACAATTAACTAAATGAAAATCATCAAAGGTGATTTAGCCAAAAATTAATGGAAAGGGTCCCCATTATTTGAAATAAACAAATGAAAAATGGGGGGTGTTGGGTTTTCCCTACAACAGGATGTTACAGAACCCTCCTCCTTAGGGGAACACTGTCCTCGGTGTTCAATGACACCTACAAACCAACAAAACACTGAAAATAAAACATACTGTCTATGGAGCTTTATTACACGACTCATTGCAGTATTTATAATGACATCCATATATACAACCATAATGTATATGGAGCTTTATAAATCCAGCTCGATACAATATTTATAATAATATACACATATACACATTTGGTCAACCAATGAATGGAAGGATATGGTGCCTACATCCGCAATAAGGGAATACATAGGCTCACACCTCCATCCTCAAAGTAGTACCAGGATTCACTTCCTTCCAAGGAAGTACAAAATCCACTGTTAAAGTAAAAGCTGCATCCAATCTCCAGTGCTACAATCCTGGGCCACTTATCCTCTCAGTGAATAGTTACCAACTCATTGTTCCAGGGCACACTCCCAATGTGCATCTGATTCCATCTGGCAATGCTAATGAACAAAATAAATCCATCCTCGAACTCCCCTTATCTGATACACAGTCCCTTGGGAAATCCGGTCATACCCTTCCGTGCAGTCACTCACCTTCCAAGTTCCCCGACATCCGCTATCCTGGGTGATCCATCCCTTGGCAAGGCTTCCTCGCATCGGAAGGTCAAATAACCAAGGCATATACCTACCTCAAAACTGTCATACTGGTCATAACATGCTCATGTAAATCAGTGGACACTATTGGGTACCATTGTCCCACCATGGCCCTGCTCTTGAAGTGCTTTACCAACATACTACTGCATGTTTCAATTCCTTTTGTTGTTGTTGCTAATGCTTGCAATCAGTTTCAACCACCCAACCAGGTGTTTCTATGCTTCTTGTACCAAGCACATAACTTCCATTAGATTCAAAATAAATTAAAATAAATTTAGATCATACCTCATTGGTAGCATGTCAATAAGGTACATTTGCAATTATGTTCACTTACTCTCACAACAAGTCAAACTAGTTGTTTGATCAAATCATCATGTATAAGCATATCACATATGGTTAGCTCAAAACACAACCATCATAAATTAAAATCATGAATCACATGAAATCATCATAAACGATAATCGTAAATCACATGTAACCATCATAAGTCAGAATCATAGACCACATGCATAATAAAACTGAAATAAAATACTAATACTTATCCTCCATTGGTCCTTACTTCTGCCTTTGTTCTTTTTGTACACACATTGGATTGGTTTCCACACTCGGAAAGCACCCAGTGCTTCTCTTCAACCATGTACACATACACATAGTGTGCATCACACAAATACAACCACATATAAACACATGACATATAAAACCATACAATACATGCACCTATACCAGACATACCACAAATAAACATACACCAGGCATACAACACAACACATACACCTCCATTCGGGCATGCAACGCAACACATACACCTACATCTGGTGTACGACATGACACAATACATACACCTGCACCCAGTGTACAATACAATACATATATATACACAGAGTACAACGCAACGAATAAACATGTCATGATGCCACGACTTCACAATGCACATACATAGTACCACATGCCTGCAACACAACATGTACGACATGCACACATTACCACATGTACACCAGTACCATATGTAAAACATGTACACGATACCACTTGTACATACGAGAACCTGCCCAACGTGTGCACAACATCACATGTACACGACACCACCTGCACAAAGTGTACACAATGCCACATGTACACCGCACACCTGTACAACGTGGACACAAACCCACATGTACACAACACCACATGAACGAAATGTACATGATGACACATATACACAACATCACATGCATGACATGTACACAACACCACCTGCACACAAAACCACATGTACAACATATACACAACACCACATGTACAATCATGCACACAACACCATATGTACAAAGCACCACATGTACAACATGCACACAACACCATATTTACATAGCACTGCATATACAACATGTACATAGCACTATATGTACGAAGCACCACATATACAACATGTGCACAACACCATATGCACACAAAACTGCATGCCAAACATTTGCATGATACGATATGTACACAACACCGCATATCCAATATCTACATAACACCATCTATACCTAGCACTGCACATGCAATATACCTAGAGAAGGTGAAGGGAAGGCAGGGCAAGTCATGAGGCAAGTCCTGAACTACGATCTGTGAACCCGAACTATGATAAATCTATTAACTACCGCTCCTAATGGCCAGACATGAAATATATTTGAAAGAACCAGGTTGTTAAAAATCTAAAGAAGTCGCAGACCACCCCTATTCTGAAATTGAATCTGATGTTGGAACAATAAAAATGCTACTACTTGGGGGTAGGGGCCCTATGTACGCAACAATGTATGCACACGACATCACAGGTGAAACATGTACAACATATATACAACATGCATACAACATCATATGTACACAATACTACATATGTTACATGTACACATCACCATAGGTACAATAATTGAATATACAACATGTGCAACATATACACAAAAATAGTACTTCACATCCATAGACCACACACTGACTCCATAAAGCAACCTTGCTTCTAATGTCTTTCCACTATGCACGCTTATCCTAGCATGTCGCAGATCACGTTGTTTTCATTCCACTGATGTATCCCTCAACATTACCTGCCATAACATAGACATATACATAGTATAATCACATAATATCAATTCATACCCACATGACACTGACCTTGTAGATCTTCCAAATTTATTCTTCCCACTTGTTTCCTCATAAGCCAAGAACCTCTTCCTGTCATTCACCTGCATAAGCAATCATTCCTCCACAAGAATGATTCCTGATCACCTTGTCTCAAACACACACACACACACACACACACACACACACATATATATATAAACATTAGCATAAAATAATCATGATCTCTGACGATCTTGTCAGACAATTGCATACATACATACATATATACATATATAAACGTCAACATAAAGCACTCATGATCCTATCATAAAGAGACATACATGCATATATACATATATATACATTATCATAATCATGATCATAACATAATTACAAGATAACATAAGGTCAAGGTTAAGATAACTTCCTTTATCTGCACACGTCATGCACCACATTGAGAACCACATTTCCCAACTTAGCCAAGGAATCTAATGCCTCAAATCCCTTTACTTAACCTTACCCGATTACCTTTCTCATGACTGCCCTGCCATCGTCCATTTATTACAACAAACTCCACTAGTCCAATCGACTATCATATTATTACCTTGCGCTTCCCTTTACTCATGCATTGAGCTTCATTTGGGCCTTACATTACTTGTTGGGTACCACATAGCTCTCCCCGAGCTCCATTAACTTTCCTCTTTCCCAACCAATTCCCAAGACTATCAAAACATAAAAGGGAAGAACAAAAGCAAGCAATAATAAGACCATGAAAAGCCAAAATCAACATGACACCTCAACAAAGTGGCATGATCATGCACTAGACATAATCAAGACTGCAAATCAAGCGCAAACAAATAAATAAAGGCTAAAAGCAAAAGACTAGCAACAAACACTGTTGAGTCTCAAAGTTGTCTTCCATCGTCATCCATATTTCCATCATTTCATAACCATTTAGCCCTCATTTCAAGACTATCTAGCCTAAAACCCTACATTAAGTAATCATATTCATGATCATATGGGTTAGAATAATCATTTTCCAAATTTATTTATTTTATGTATTTTTTTTGTGAATTTATGACTAAAAAATAGGAAATTAACTTGGTTTCATATATCTATATATTTGTTATGAGTATTGTGACATGTGTAGGCTTATTTCGAGATTCTAGAAGGGTCTTACTTGGCCTCCCAAGCACAAATTCGAATTTCAACTCAAGAGGTGGACCATATTCCAAGGAGAAAGATCATGGAGGTCTTGATGTGTCATGGGATTTGTATCCAGTATTTATCGATAAGTTGAGACAAATATGGATCTAGTAGATGTTTAAGGGATTTAAATTTATTGAGAAGATATCCATAATTCATGTATAAATAAGAGGAACATCCTTCAAAGGAAGCTAACAAGTTGTCAATTATTCATTAGCATCAGATTTATGATTGTTCATTCAACATGAGTAATATCATTTTCTCTAAATCATGAGTTATGAGTGTTGTTTGATTCTTAAGATGAGACAATTGTTCATGTGTGCTCATTGAGGAATGGACGAATCCCCATCAACCACAATTCACATACATCTGTAACATAGTTTGATTTATTTTATTTCCTTTCATGCAAGTGTGCTTTACTTTCTGCAAGTGTGATTTACTTTCCGCAAGTGTGATTTAATTTCCTAGATTTAATTTGATTGTCATTAAAATGCTTGATTACTAGTTATCTTAGTTTGCTTGCTTGAAAACTAAAATCATTAGTTTCTATTTACTGCTTTCTAGATTATCATAGTTTGCTTCTAATAGATTTTCACTTTAGTTGTCATTAAATTTCTTGCTTACTAGTTCTCATAGTTTTCTTGCTTGAGAACTAAATCAATAATTTTTCTAGGTTTACTCGCTTTCTAGATTATCATAGTTTGCTTCTTATAGTTGTTCAAAGATTAGTTTATAAGTTTTTAGAAAGGCCATGAAATTCATTCATTCCACCCTTAGAATCTAACTTCCACCCATAGAATCTAATTCAATTTTCTTGCATATGATTTCTTTTGCAGTTTTCTTTAGTTATAGTTGTAATACGCATTTCCATTCTTTTCTTTCTTTCTTTCCATCCTAAAAAAACTTTCTACAACAATCTCATCTGAGGTCCCATATATTTTGGTTTGCTTCTAAGTTTATGAAACCCCTAGGTTGACATATTTAAATGACAAGGGATTTAACATACAATTAAATCGCCCTAGATTTTTGGCGCCATTGCCACGGAAGCAAACTTAGATGTAACTAAGTTAGGAGGATTATTTAGGAAACATTTTTCACTTAAGGTCATTTTCATTTAGGGTTAAATGCATTTAGGCATTTTAATTTAAGTTTATTTTGAATTTGCATATTAAAAAAAAAAAAAAAAAAAAAACCACAAATCAAAAACCCCCATTCACTAAAAAAAAAGAAAAAAAAATCCAATTGCAAAAACAAGATATGAAGAGATTTGTGCTATGCCAATTGGAGAAGATAAAAAAACCTAAAGATCACATTCAAATTTGGTTTCAACTAGTCATTAGGCTACAATTTTTAACATCAAATCTTCATGATCATGTCCAAGAATTCACTAAATTTTATTTTTCAAACTTTGATATGAGTTTACTCATGATCTTGTTACGAAAATGGGTGCATTGGATTTTTTTTTTTTGTCGGTCAAAAACTAGTATTATATTATCATCTTAAAAAAAAGAATTTACAAGAGGAGCCACCGTGGTTCGATTACATTCAGTCACCCTCAATGGCATACAGTGCCCATGGATCTAGGGTGTTGGCCAAGGCATTTTAAGCACTTAGTCATTAGTCGCAAAATTACAAAAATCAAATTGAAAGCTATCATCAGGGAGGTGGATGCAGGGAACTTGGTGGAGTAGCCACAAAGAAACGTCCTGGTGGTGCAGGTGGTAGCTGATGTGATCCATTTAAGACTCCAAGTCATGGAGGTGGTCTTGAGAGCACCTCAGGATACAACGCAGACTCTCCAGGGCCTCGATGGTCTCTTTATATAGGCTTTGAACAACGTGAATGTAAGCCTCTATTTCATTCCGGTCCTCACACCTTTTCTCATGCAGGGTGTCAAATTTGAGTTGAATCTGGTGTAGCTGAGTGGAGATGGCATCAAGAGTGACTGGAGACAGCCATGGCCGCCACTGAGTGCAGTCTCTCCGTTGACTCCGAGATAGCCATGGCCATTGCTGAATGTGTGCTCTCCGTTGACTCCGAGTGTGAACTGGGGTCTTCGGGAGTAGTTATAGGATCCATTCCTCGGCCGAAACTGCCATGATGAGCCTGTCCACTCTCTCGCGACATGCATATTTCCCGCTCTGCCTCACTCTTGGCTGTTCGAATGCTCCAAATCGTTTCAAAATTTCCCGTCTTGGACTCCCATGTTCCGTCACCTAACCCTTGGTTGAGGTTGGCTCGGACCTCGACCTGCATCTCGTGGGTGTTGTAGATGAGGGACACACAACCACCCCCAATCTTGCCACTAGCACCTAGGGAGGTGCAGAGGTTCCAGAAACCACAAATTATCACTAATGGGAGACTATATTTCTCCTCTAGTCCGAGGTAGAACCACCCAGGCGCTGCGGCACTGAGGGATTGCTGATATGCCATCCATGGAATTAGAGCTGGCACCCAGATGGCGAGCCCAATTCTCCCAGTCAAGAACATGTCCACTGTCCTAAATTCCCTACCGCCTCCCTTGTCCTGCTCTTGGTGCACCTCGTGCGTGCCGGAGCCGCTACTAGGATACCTTCCTGCTTCCCACCTGTTGCCTCTAC
This sequence comes from Pinus albicaulis, assembly GCA_034641835.2. Classification (NCBI taxonomy): domain Eukaryota; kingdom Viridiplantae; phylum Streptophyta; class Pinopsida; order Pinales; family Pinaceae; genus Pinus; species Pinus albicaulis. The sequence continues at coordinate 564,955,101 of CM076577.1, read as the reverse complement.
TTCCTGACGTGTCTGCTTCTCTGCTCTGTCCAAGCCGGCGGAGCTCAAGACAGGGCTTGAGAGCCAATAGGTGATCGTCAGCATAGGCCACTGCTCCAATCTTCACCATCACTCGCAGAACAGAAATGAGCAGGATAACGTTCTCCCTTCCCCTTAACATGGCCACCCTGCCGATATTTTGCCTGCCATGAGGCTCTTTAACACTCACTCGTATGAGCATGGTGAGTCGGCGGGCACGTGGCTTTGGGTTGGGCAGGCCTTAACTACCCCCCACCCACTTTTCCAAGTGATTGGACACTCCGAGGGGGAGCATTGGAAATTCTCTTATACTTAAGAGAATGTTTCATTTTTTTTAGTAGAATAGGACTAACAAATAAAAACAAGTTTTTGTGATTTTTTTTTAAATTTAAAATTTTGTGGTGCAATAAGAGCAACTCATTTACTAACCTTTGGCAGGAAAACTGCAATAAAGCAAACAATTGTGAACAAGGAGCACAAGCGAAGATTAAAGAGCGATAATTTCAGGTGTGAGATCGATTCTTTTCATTTTATTTTTTGAATCCAAACTTAAAAAAAAAATCGATTAATGAAAATCTTGGGTGTGCTCTCCTCATGCGCTTTGTGTGATCTGGAGGATCAAAAAAGGAATTTTTATGTTAGTATAAAAAAAATTAAATAAATAAATAAATTGGATAAAATTTGTAATTAGCTACAGAATTCATACAATTTTGCAGCTAACTTCTGTTTTCATCATTTGATTTGATTTGATTTTTTATTTTTCTTTAATTTTTCATCATTTTAAATAAATTGTTTCTTTATATATATATATATATATATATATATATATATATATATATATATATATATATATATATATATATATATATTAATTATTATTTTTTAAATGGAACAAAACAAAACATATTTGTTTATTTAAACAAATTTAAAAAAAAAAAAATCGAATTTAATTTTCTTTTGATTTAATAAAAAAAAAAATAGCAACAAAGAAAACACATAAAAAACGATGTTTAATAAAAAGTTATAAAGGAAAACCAAACAAATAAATCAACCGCTCCTTGATAAAAACTATACCAGGTAGATTAAAAATTCATTTAGAACAAGGATTTGAATTAACAATGGTTGTGGCTAAAAGAAACAACGATTTGTAGTTTTCAATTCAACCTTTCTACAGCTTGGTTTCACCTTTGACTTGCAAATTAAAATATATAATGAGAATTGTATCAAACATTGGCTCAAATCCACTCTTTGTATACTGGATGATGCAAGTTTCAGTGGATGGTTTCATTTCTTAAGGTGAATTTTTAATGAAACAAACCCATCTCGTATTCTCCCAAATCAACTCTGCAATTGCCTCCTCACTTTTCCTTTGTGTTCCTAGAAAAAAACCGCAATGCTCAGATAGATATGAAATACATAATGGTCGTTGAATAACACCCAGAAAACCATTTCACTTATAAAAATTGAACTTCTGAACAAGCAATGAATGCATGCAACAGTTATTAAAATCAATTTTAAAATTTACAAAGAGGCAGAAGGATAACATCTAAAAACAATTACTCAATTAATCTCCAGATTTCGATTTTCCAAATGGCAGAGAGGTAATTATCTACCAATCAGGGTTCGATTTCGAGTGAGGAGAAGAAATTGATTTCGATTTCTGAGGGAACAAAGGGTTAAATTACTCATATCCAGATTTGATTTCAAAGAAACCAATTTCAATTTCTCCAAAGATAGAATATGAAATTTTCTTTGCTAATTTCAGAATTCAATTTCAATTTCTTAGGAACAGTAAAATATTTTTATCTTCAAACAGTTAAGGACTTCTCCTCATGATAGAGGTAGTATCCTAGCCCTAAAATTTGATGCAACAATACAATGACAGACCACGAACCCAAAAACCTCGAACGAAATCTGAAGAGAAATGGCTGTGCAAAACTCCAGGCAAAGGCCAAAGAAAATACGTAGCTATTTTGACCTAGCATTTTAAAACCTGTTTTGTAACCAAATGGAAGCGAATATTAGAAAAATAAAACATGATTTTTTCTAAGGATGGGGTGAATTATGTTCATCGCGAGAAATTTTCTCAAATTCGTAACCAATTTAGAGATTTTCAGGGTTCTCTGGAGCCTTATTTTCCAGGTTGTGTGAGAAAAACAGTTTTCAATTAAATGCACAGGTAGTTACAACCATTTATAGGAGGTGGATTGCGTGTATGACTGAAGTTTCAAGAAGAAGAGATGTCCCCTATCAATGTTAAAACGAGCTTGATTCTAAACCGGTAAAACTCACGAAAGCAACTCAAATATATATCTACAACTTGGATATGAGTGTGCCAAGATCTAAAAATCAAATCCAGAAAATTTTCAAGCTGGAAATCTGATATGGAAATCTCAACTAAAGAGATGCAAGATCTTCCCACATCGAAACCTCACAACATCGAAGGTCTAAAATCCGCATACGCATGTTGCCATACACACTTTTGGCTTATTTAGTGGCATGCTGGCATGCACATTTTTTTTGGTGCGGTCATAGGTAGCGTTGGAGGCATTGGAAGGGGTGGGACATTTGTTCCCATGCTTACTCTAATTATTGGATTCGATGCCAAGTACTCAACAACCATATCCATAAAAGTTCGTTGGAAGGAATTGGGGAAACTTGTGTTTGTATGGATCACATTCTTGGTATTACAGATTCTGAAGACCAAATCAACCACATTCTATGTGGAATACTAGGTGCTAATCCTGCTAAAAATCCCTATTGCTATGTCTGTAAGCCTTTATGAATCTGTAGGCTTATATAGAGGAACAAAAGCAGTTTCCTCTAAAGGAAAAAATCGCCTTCGTCTTCGATGGTCGAATGTCGTCGTTGCCGAGAAGATGAGGAAGAATGGATTTATTATCTACTCAATGTTGATTCATTGTTGGGTGACAATATTCTATTGGAAAATCCCCGTTGGATAAAACCAACTATCAATGTGGATTTCTGGAACCTTGTTTGAACCATCAATCATTAAAAGAAGATCCTTCTTGTCCACAACTGATGGGGATGGTTTTCTTGGAGAATTGGTGGAAAAATAAACAACCAAACCAATGAAAGATATCTCACCCATATTTTCTATTAACATAAAAGGATTGATTGATAACTTCATATTTACAGACCAATGGTTTATTTTTATTTTTTTTTATCACCAGGTTTAAGATTATGTTTGTAAAAATTACAATTTCTCTCATGGAAATACTAGCAAAGGATATAAATGGAGAAATTAACAAATTCCAAGTGGTAAAGAAGGAGATTTAGAAGAACCATATCCATGATTTCTTATTCAATTTTTTTCCGGTGTGTAGCGCTTGTGTTCTAATAATTTTCAGATAAGAGCAGCAAACTATGGCGTCAACATCTGAAGGAAGGTAATAAAATTCTAGAAATTTCTCTGTTGTTTTAATCCAAAAAAAATAAAAAATTGCCTTTTTAATAAATTTGTTTATTGCATTAATAAAAAAAGTAGGAATTTTCTCATTTTTATGGAAAAGGTATTTATTAAATTCAAATATTGGATTGATTACTTGCATATCGGTGTACACCTAACTGTGCATGCAAGATTTTTAGATGCAGAAACTGTGCAATTCTGCAGTTGAAAAACAATTTCGCAGCTCTATAGTTAATTTAATGATATATTTTGTGACAACGTGTTCTAATCAAAATTCATGATCAACATTCCATCGTATCTTCCTACTTCATCTTTTACATCAGCATCATGTTGCCACGTCACACTCACGCATGACTATTTTCACTGTTTCACAAAAAATTCAAATAAGCATAAATTTCTCATAAGACATTAGTTTTCGATGATTCAAATGTCATTGGAAATATCTAGAAGATATCTAAACAATGAGAAAGCTTTCATCAGAATTTGAAATAGTAAAATAATGAAGAAATTGCTGACAAGACATAACACGTAACCTAAGGCACTAGTTTTGAAAAAGGTAAAAATTCATGCGATTTTATTTCTTGAATTTGTTTTATTAGTACCAATTCTTAGTTTTTTTTGTAAATTTCATAAATAGAGGGATTGATCACCTCTCCCTTTCGATAATCTTACATTTCACTACAAAAAAAGTACTAAGTTTTGCAGTTTCCAGGAAGACAAACAGATGACCATAAGAAAACAATGTCTCTTAAAGACCACATTTCTTAAGAACATGATCACATCAACATAAAAGATGAAATATCCAAAGCATGAGCACATAATTTTGGATAAATAATTCTAAATCAGATCCATCATACCATTTCAAACTTTCAGATACCAGTTTTACCATTACATTCCTACTTATTTCAGTCATTAAAATCTTCATCTCATTTTCCTTCATAGTCATTTTCCTGCCTTGCTTTCATTAACCCGTAACCCAACAATAAAACCATTTAGTTCTCCTACAAAGCTAATTCATTCCATTTCCTTTTTATTTTGTCAAATAAACCTTGATCCACTGCAAAAAAAATTCATCCATAGTCCTTCAAAATTATTGTTTTATGCTCGTGTTAGATGATGGAGGATTCATGAAGGCCTCCCTTCTAACAAGTCTTGCCCTATCGACATCAACACATATTCTAGGTTCAAGGCTAGAGTTATCTTTCAAGTACCTTGAGGCTTGTATGCTTTAATGACAATTTCTCTCACTGACAATCATGGGAATACATTGTAATGAATAAAATAATATAAATAATGATTAATTAGTTAATTAGTAATTAGGTTGAAAGGGCATATCTGATGAGACATGGCCTTTCGTGAAAGAGGCACCTGCCTAAGTATATAAGCATGCCTCATTTGTAGCATTCATCGATCATTCATTCATACTATCTAATATAATATTTTAATCCTCATGGATATTTTTATATTCCAAGTCTTCTGGAGTATTTAACTTGATAAGGAACTTTGTTCACTTCATTTGGTATCAGAGAAGTTCGATCTTCTGGCCGCTCACGCTGCACAGAACCATGCTCTCCGATTAAGGTCCTTGACCGTCGAATTCGTCAACGTTGTTGCCGTCGAAGCGTTTTGCTACCAATTTTGGAGTTTCTCCATTTTCACTAGTAGACCTTTGGCCAGAATTAAAAATTTGAAAAGAAAAAAGAAAAAAGAAAAATAAAAAGCAGAAGAAATATATATTAAAAAAAAGTGGAAATAAATTAAAAGGAAAAAAAAAAGATTTAAAAGAAAATAGTTCCAAAAGAAAAAAAAATGGTTCTACATTATTGATAAAAAGTACATGATAAAAAAACTATGTGTAAGAAGGAAGAGTAGATAAGGTTATTTTGATTCTTCTTTAGTGGTTTTAGAAGCCCATGGTAATTGCCCATGGTATTTTCAAGGTAAAATAAGAACAAAAGGAATAAAAAATCTCTGTGTGAATGGTAAGTTTACTTTTACGTGGAGAAAATTAATCGAGTCAAATACACATAAGTGGACATATATTTTATAGGTGAATAACCACTTTCACTAGGGTTGTAACTTTAAAAAAAAAAAAAATAGTTAAAAAAATCAATTGTTGAAAAAAAAATTATAAATAAAAATAAATAAATAAAACTAGAATTTACTTAGTCAAAGAACTCATCACTAAAGGAAGACTATATTTAAGGTTATATAAAGGGAGTATTATAAGGAATTATCAAGGCAATTAATATTAAAGAAAAGGAAGGTTAAAAAAAAACTATTATGAAAGTCAAACATCTTGTTAGTAATTAAAGAAGATTTCATAAAAAGAAATCAAGGAAGTAATTTAAAAAAAAATTAAAGGAAAAATATTATTAAGGATTTCTTAAAATATTAAGGAATCATTATTAAAACTCGAAGGTCTATAAAAGGAAAAATAGATTATTAAAGGTTTAAGTATTGGAAAAGTAGAAAAGGAGATAAATCATTATATTCTAAAGATTTTATTTAAAAAAGGAATATATACATATATAAAAGAATTTGAGCCTCTTTTAAAGAAAGAATATTAGTGAAGGATTCATTACCAAAGATTGAAGGAATATTAGTGAAGGATTCATTACCAAAGATTGAAGGAGTAATAAAAGTTTGAAGGTTATAGCCATTATTTAAAATATAAAAAGGAAAAAGAAAAAGCGAGATACATTAAAAAAAAAAGATGATTTCCACAAAGAACCGTGTTTTCTTTGCAATATGTCTTTTTTGTTAAGAAGGATGTCCTAATTTTCAAGAATCATTCAGAAATCAAAATGTTGTTTGCACAAAATGTTACAAAGATTTTACGTTAGTTGAATTTGTAAGTGATAAAGAAAAAAAAACATTAGCAAAAAAGATGAAAGAATTAATCGCAACAATTGGGAAAAAAAATACAGATTTTAATAAGGAAATGAAGAAGACATAATCCAAATTACAAGATAAACACCCCTCATCACCCCTACAAAATGATGTAACCCCATGTACCGAGAAATTGCATTGAAAGATCAAAAGAAAGACATAATATCTGAATTTTGGCAAAACAAGAAAGTGTTACAACAAGAATATGAAGATCTTGCAGATATACATTACAAACAAGTAATGGAAAATGATGAAGAAATTTCTCGCCTCAATGACCATGTTGAAAAATTAATTGGACAAGTCAAGAAGACTAAGGTCACAAAGAAGGAACTCAAGAAACACTTATCAGAACAAGAAGAGGAAAATTTACGTCTAAAGAACCTTAATAAAAATTTATTAGAACAAATCAAAAGTTTAAAAGATGAAAAGAAAAATACTAAGGATAAAGTCAACAATTCAGAAAATGAAGAGCTTTTACATTTAAGGAATCATAATCAAAACATTGTTACACAAATAAAGAAGCTCAAAAGTGACAAGAAGCTACTTAATATCGAGTTAGAAAACTTACCCAAGAAGAAGTATCAAAGTCTTTAGTCCATGTTGAAGAAAAAAATCCAAACCTCGATCTAGTCAATATCCCAACTCAAGAAAAGGACAAACTAGATGAAGTAAATATGTACTCAGAAGTTGCAATTCCAACAACAAAAGATTCAAGAGAAGATCCAGACATTAACCTTTCAACATCCATAGATAAAGGAAATAAGGTACTTTAAATAAATCAAGGAGAAGACATAAACAAGGTAAGGGAAAATAAAACCGAAGCTATGTATTCATAACAGAAACAACAAACTGATGTTTTGAAGAATACTAATGTCAGTGAAATCCAGTCAAGTGATAATTCATTACAAGTTTCAAGTCACCATAAGATTCCACAGAAGATTGATTTAGGATGGTCCGATCCATTCTCAGTGCGACATTTTTGTTTGTCACTTAGAGGATCATATCAAATTGTATGGACAGGGATGACTGCCCTGAGACAAGAAGATGTTTGTAGCAAGAAAATAAATCAAGGCCTTTCATCAACAAGCTTTGAGGAAAAATCATTTTGAGGAGGAAGACAATGTAATGAATAAAATAATATAAATAATTATTAATTAGTTAATTGGTAATTAGGTTGAAAGGTCGTGTCTGATGAGACATGACCTTTCGTCAAAGAGGCACCTACCTAGGTATATAAGCAAGCCTCATTTGTAACATTCATCAATCATTTATTCATACTATCTAATATAATATTTGTATCCTCATGGATTTTTTCATATTCCAAGTCTTCTAGAGTATTTAACTTGAGAAGGAAATTTGTTCACTTCATACATCAATGTCCCTTGATCGTTGGATCTTGCAAGTGGCTCAACATCAGCTCATTTATTCACAATTTGCAAGATCTACTTAGATACCTTAGCACTCATTGACATTAATGGTTAGTTTTCCTCGCATTGGTTAACGAAATTCATTAATGGCCAGTAATCCAATGACTTCTCTTCATGCTCGACATCAACACCTTTATTCGCATGATTAGAATTGTACCATTGGGTTTTGTAACGATTTACGACTACATCATTTCAGCAGTTTGCAACAGGAATCAATTTGTAACAAAAACAATAAAGATCACAATATTGTCATCAACACAAAGAGAACAAAGAAGTAGATCAAATTCCTTTGTTTACATACTCCATGATCCAACATTAGCAACCACACTCTTCAGTAAACAAAACTCATCCACATTGAAGGTAAGTGAAGGTATGTTGTTTTCTAATTTTTAGTCATGCAATTCCTTAAAATGCTAAAATTGTAATTTTGGAAAATTCCTCACTCCCTTTCTCATATTTTCATAAACTAAAAAACACCTTTAGTTGGGGGGAAGGGACACTAGTTCATATTCACATTTCATACACCATCATACATTTTCATTTCATTCCAACTCGCATATTCTTCCCAATCAATTATTGTTGCAGTATTATTCCAAAAGATTATATGCTTTTCAAATTATCAATTCATTAATATTTATTATATAACTTGAAAAGAAAACTCTCAATTTTTTCATGTACTTTGATGCAACAAAAATAAAAGTATTGTTACACAAGAACCAATGCTCAAAAATTTTGGTTGTCACATAAGAACCAACCATAAAAAATATATGTTGCAGTCAAATGTATTACACTTTACAAAAGAGAATATGATGATGCAAAGTTTGAAGAGAATTAATACAAGTCAAAAGCTCATAAGGAAGCAAATAATTTCAAGAATATAAACTTATGGACAAATGAATCAATGCAATAGTTTCATGAGGACATGCAACAACTTCAGTTGGGGGGTATGTTGAGTTCCAAAGTTGTCTTCCATCTTCATCCATATTTACATCATTTCATAACCATTTAGCCCTCATTTCATGACTATCTAGCCTAAAACCCTACATTAAGTCATCATCTTCATGATCATATGGGTTAGAATAATCCTTCTCCAAAGTTATTTATTTTACGTATTTTTAAGTGAATTTATGATTTAAAACTAGGAAATTAACATGGTTTCATATATCTATATATGTGTTATGAGTTTTTTGACTTGTGTAGGATTATTGGGAGGTTCTAGAAGGGTCTTACTTGGCCTCCCAAGCACAAATTCGAACTTCAACTCAAGAGGTGGACCATATTCCACGGAGAAAGATCATGGAGATCTTGATGTGTCATGGGATTTGTATCTAGTATTTAGGGATAAGTTGAGACATGTATGGATCTAGTAGATATTTAAGGGATTTATATTTATTGAGAAGATATCCCTAATTCATGTATAAATAAGAGGAGCATCCTTCAAAGGAAGCTAAAAAGTTGTCAATTATTCATTAGCATCATATTTATGATTGTTCATTCAACATGAGTAATATCATTTTCTCCAAATCATGAGTTATGAGTGTTGTTTGATTCTTAGGATGTGACAGATGTTTATGTGTGCTCATTGAGGAATGGATGGATCCCCATCAACCACAATTCACATACATCTGTAACATAGTTTGATTTTTGTTATTTCCTTTCATGCAAGTGTGCTTTACTTTCTGCAAGTTTGATTTACTTTCCGCAAGTGTGATTTCATTTCCTAGATTTAATTTGATTGTCATTAAACTGCTTGCTTACTAGTTATCTTAGTTTGCTTTCTTGACAACTAAAATAGCTAGTTTCTATTTACTGATTTCTATATTAGTTTGTTGCTTTCTACATTATCATAGTTTGCTTCTAATATATTTGCACTTTAGTTATAATTAAATTTCTTGCTTACTAGTTCTCATAGTTTGCTTGCTTGATAAATAAAACAATAATTGTTCTAGGTTTACCCGCTTTCTAGATTATCATAGTTTGCTTCTTATAGTTGTTCAAATATTAGTTTATAAGTTTTTGTAAAGGCCATGGCATTCATTCAATTCCAACCTTATAATTTAACTTCCACCCTTAGAATATAATTCAATTTTCTTGCATGTGATTTATTTTTCAGTTTACTTTAGTTATAGTTGTAATATGCATTTCCATTCTTTTCTTTCTTTATTTCCAACCTAAACAAAATTTCTACAAAAATTTCATCTGAGGTTCCATATATTTTGGTTTGCTTCTAAGTTTAAAAAACCCCCGGGTTGACATATTTAAATGACAAGGGATTTAACATACAATTAAATCACCCTACAAACACCATGAATTAATCCCATGGTTCCCAATGCCTCCAAGGGAAAGCTAAACCCAAGCCTTATTCAATATTTTATGGCAGTCTCTTTGCCATGCAATTCTCTGTACCATATTGTCATAAAAACATAACTGTCATTGCATAAATAAATATAACAATATACTAGCCATCTTACCTTGTTGTTTCAGGCACACTGCCTTGTATCTGAACACATACATATATCATCTTTCAAGGGAATCCAATCCCTTGACGAATCCAGCATAACTAGAAGCCAATTGTTATACCTGGCAAATACATGTTCATAAATATAGCACATATCGACATAATGCTAGACAATATTAGGTTTAATAAGACTTCCTGTATGCAAAACACTCATTTGTTTAGAATTAGGGTTTCTAAACATAGCCAAAGGAATTCTTACCCAATTCCTTTCTTTTACCATTTACCATGTTGCAATTGAGTCTTATGTACTGTTACATCACCCATCTGTTAGTTATATAAACACATCAACAATTACCTTGTCATGCTAATACCAAACATGTTGCCCTGAAACTGTTCACACATGTCAATCACATATTCCAAATATCAAAACATCATATCTATTAACTAAAATCAACCTCTACCAAGAATAACAGCCATGCCATAATCAACTAATAGTCAAAAGCATAATACGACAACTATCACCTACTTATAATCAAGTACACATCAGCTATCTCAACACATAATGTGTTAGTACAACCATCTTAAAACAAGATCATTACTTTATGAAATCTTATAAACACATGCTCATACCATGAAATTAATCAAACGTTCAAAGAATAGATAGACGAAATAATAGACACCAAACACTCAAACACCAAACATACGACATAATCAAACATTCAAACACGAAGTAAATGACATAAGAAAACTCATACCTTAATGTATCTAAGGAGAGACTACCTTGTCTGCACAATCAATCTAATTAGCATGATATGACTTCACAACATATAAACTAAAACATAAAGAAGGCCATGATATCCATAATAGTAGATAGATAACATTTTTACCTCATAAGCTTATAAATAATTGTCATGCATGCATACCAATCACATCTACATAGTCAGTCCAAATTAGTACGACACAATATCACAAATATGTCAGCTCATACCTGAATATCATAACCATAAATATTTTCATAGTTCAAACTAGATTAACATGGTACATATAACATCAAGGTCTTAATGCAATAACCCTAATCATCAATGTAACTAACACATAACAACAACAAGTTAACATATAACATACTCATCAACCAAATATAACATAATCCTCAAGTTAACTAACATAAAACAACAACAAAAACAATGAATATAACAACATATTACTATCATTCATGACTATTCGACACACGTTCATATGACCACGCTGATTCACTAACATCTACCATGCATGTAACCACAACAATAATAAAACAGCAAAAATGCATGTAACAATCCATTAAATAACATACATGCATGCCAAACATACAATACCTGTATGACGATTTTCTCTTACCCCAAAGTCTAGTGCTGCAACTTGACTTTGATGATCTGCATCTCCTTCTCTATCTCAACCAACACATCAACATCCAAACATATCAACAACATCATGATGACCTAAAATTCCTACAATGACCTCATGGACAACAACTATAACCACAAAAATGCATGCATAACCGTACATATAGACACTAACATGCATAAAAAATGCATAACTGACATGCACTCATGAAGATCACATCCAACAACAACACCATCAACTTATGCATGGTGACACAACTGCAACAATGACCACTACCATACATACACAACAAGAACATAGTCCATAAACATACATAACACATATGAAACTGGCATGTATGCACGACAACCACATTCCACTCCTCCAATCTAAGGGGTGAACCATGCTCTGATACCACTCTGTAACACCCTCCTCCGACATCTACCCAAGTAACTGACCAACCGAGGTAAACATGCGACGAGAGGCTACTTTGATATGATTAAACCTTCTAGGGGACCTTAAGGAAGTGGAATCAATAGAAACACATCACACATACCTTCCACATCAGCAACAAAACTCCCAGGAGTCATCCCACCCACTCAGGTAACCAGCCCCTAGGTCCCACTAGGTTTTTTTACCATTAAACCGTTGAACACTCCCTTGATATGGGAAAGGGTGTGTCTTGGAGGCTATGGACTCTCCCGCAACATGGGAATGCATGTGTCCAGGGACCTTTTTCCTCAAACCTGTGCCAGTTTCCCTAGGATTTGAGCCACTTTTTCAGGCCCAGAGCCTAGGTCACTGCCCATAACTCAATGACAGGTTTAAAAAATGAATTATAACAATGGAACAATGATACGTTTGTAAGAATCTATATTGGACCCCTACTAGCCATTACAGATATTTCGTCAAACATGTCACAAATATGTAATCTATAGGTTTAAAAAACATATCTCAGCATAGGGGTCTCATACTTATATGAGAATCAATAAGAAGCATTGTTCCCTTATATCATTAGTTGCATTATCATCTATTAGGTCATAGACACATTGTTAATTCATTTACAAATAAAGACATGAGGAGAGCCATACATCATCACTGTCATAATACGTGCTTATAACCAACTTAATAACAACAGAAATATCAAGGATACATCAACCATAGAATCCATATATAAACCAATACATTTACACATAAGATGTCAAGGAGAGAACCTCTTATTAATGAATTCAAAATCAAACCTGGGATGGGACTACCACGTTCCATCCGACCATAAATTGGCTAAGCCAAATCTCTCTTTAGCTAATCACCCCCATGCCATATTCCAAGCATGAATGTTGGATTCAAACCAGAAGAACCAACTAGGGAATCCTGAGGTTAAACCCCCTAACCCTCATCAATATAAACCAGGCTTTATCGCAATCCATCCTGGATCACTAGGTCATAAAAAAAGCATGAATACCACTAGATTTATCCACCTACATCGTGAAGAATTTTCCTATCTCCTAGTCTTTCATTCTTTACCACAATCCACAATGAATCACTAGGATCTAAACTGATACTCCACCCTCTAGGCTTTACCATATATCCCTCCATTCACCGGAAATGATTCCTAGGCCTAATCAAGGTCAACCACCTCTAGTATTTAATGTATATCCCACCATTAACCAGTCGAGGATTCATAGGCCACTAAGGCACACAATACCTGGATTTATCGCGACCCACAATCCGGTTCAGGGGTCACTAGGCCAATGGATTTACCACAATCCATAGTCTAGTTCAGGGATCACTAGGCCATGTGTTCTTCCTTTCGGAGATCCAACTCACTCAAATTTGATTCCATCCAGCAATCTAGCTCAACCATAACATGAGAATCCCATCACACCATGGCTATCCGGAAATGACAAGGCTAGGTTGAAAACATTTTCACACTTGGAAAACCCATGCCATAACAGCAAAGAACCACATGTAGTACCATGCATACCAAATCTAGCAAGGAAAGCACACATGCAAATAGATACCTGCAAAGAATCCTACTATAGTTGCTTGATCCTACAACATTTTTTCAAAAAATTTTAATGTTTTAATATATAATTTTATTTACTTCTTTGATTTTAAACTTGTTTTTCAATGTTTTTTTGTTTTTGTTTTTTTCATATATATATATATATATATATATATATATATATATATATATATATATATATATATATATATATAATTTTATTTTATTTTATTTTTTATACATGGCCCGTGTTGATCATCGACTAGCAACCCGATCCCATTATATGTCAATTTGCTAGTTTATTTTAAAGTTTCCGTTATAATGGATCGAGTCTGCCCCTACAATGTGTCAATTTCATTGTTGGTCTTTAAGTTTTCATTACAATGGGTCAATTTCACCTACACTGCATGCCAATTTGATGGTTATTGTTGTAATGTGTCAAATTGTCTTAGGACAATATTTTAAAATCGCTATAATTTTAGCTTTTAAAAAAGAAATTATTCTTGGCATAATGACTCTTTCATTCACGTGTTTATTTTTAAAGTGTTTTTAGTCATAAAAAATTTCTATAATGCCATGGGCGAAATATGTTGAAAACTTAATGTTTTTGTAGTCATGATCTTTGGTTTTAATTCCGTGGTTTAAAAATTGTCAAATTTTAAGGTTTTTCTAAATCATGATATTTTATCTTTAATGTTATGGTTGAAAATAGTTATAAGTATTTTTTCTTTAACACCGTGGCTGAAAATTTTTGGAATTTTAAGGATTTTTAGAGACGTGATATTTTATCTTTAATGTCATGCCTCAAAACCATTGGAATTTAAAACTTTTTAGAGACGTAATATTTTATTGTTAATGCCATGCCAAAAAATCGCTGGAATTTTAAGGTTTTTTCAGAGTAATGATATTTTATATTGAACGTCATTATTAAAAAATGTTGAAAAGTTACCTCGAATAAAAGAGACTTTATTCCAGCATCAACACTTTTCATTTTAAGGGTGTTTTTTGCACCAAAAAAATTGGCTTTTACTGCCATTTTTAAAAAAATGTTCAAAATTTACCTCGAAAAAAAATTGTTATTCCAACATGAAGACTTTTCATTTTTAGGTTGTTTTTCATGTTTTTTGAGGTTTTTTTGCTAGAGTTCTCATTTTGAATTTACAATTCCCATTTGATAGTTTGCTATGTTTCATTCATTCAATGAAACTTCAAGAATTAGGAATTTCTATCATATAATTTTACAAAACAAAATATGATCCAGGTGGATATTGGTGGCCACCCGCCTATTCCACCTAGTTAGTTTCATCAGTTTTATTATTTACTATTTTTAGCAGTTTTTGTGGTCCTGAACTTATGGATCCATTTTGAGGCCCTAAATGGCATATTCCTCAGAGATACCTTTCCAACGAGATATCATACATGCCAAACTGAGATAATATGACCAAGTCACTACCCCAGGAAGTTGGTTGCTCAACTAACCCCAACGGGGCCCATAAACTCTTGGTGTTACGTCTCTTCGGGTTAGGTTTTTGGTTGTTTAGGGTTTTTTCTTATTGTTCAATAATAAAAATACCCTTGATCCTCATTGTAACATAGGTCAGAGGCATGTAGCTGCCGCATCTCTTCTTAGAGATAAGTTACCATCACCCTAGCTAGTTTTTGTCCATTCTGTCTATAAGCATATTTCTGTCATTTGATATTAATGAAATGAAATTTTGTTTATGTTGTGTCTCCGCGTTTATGTTTATTTATATATTTTATTGTATTTCTACATAAATACAGATTCATGTTACGATTCTATGGGAAAAAGAGTTTGAAACATATTTCAATTTCAATGTTTTGCAGTAATCTTCAGCAAAATTCATGCAATTTCCATGGTATCCACATATCATATTAGAGAATGAAAAATATCTCATTTGAAATTATTTTTTATTCTCTCAAATGGGTTTTTTACGGAATTTGATTTCATTTTATGGTTCGAGAGATATGAGCAATTAATGCTACACCTTTATGGAACATTGTGCCGCCATGCGTCCTATGAGATTGGGGAATCATTTGCTCACCCCACAGGTCATCAAATTTCAAATTTATTATATTAATAGAAATATCTCTTCAATACCTCAATTGGGTCTTTGACAGAATTTGATTTCATCACCTATAGCAAAAGTTATAAGCAAAGTTACAACAAGAGGTCCATTTCAGTCTTTTAGATCTTGGGGGTTTCCCCCCAAGATCTGGATCAGTGGTATTAGAGTGGTATGCTCTTTATTGATATTTTTTTGCATGTCCCCAACGAGGTTAGGGTATAAGGAGTTAGGGCTTGATCTGGTTGAACCTTTGCAAGATCAGCCTCACAAACCCCAACAACCTTCCATGGCAAAAGAAAAGAAAGGTGAGGGAGCAAGAGATCATATCAAAATATTGTTTGCCAGAGGCCCTCAAGAAACAAAGGAACACGATCATGGAAAAATTTTCCCAGATCCTTCAATGACTTCCCACTGGCAGCGCATCTTCATCCAACGACCACTTTGGAGGCGCCACTCTTTTCAAGGTACAAATCAACTTCGACATTCTTATATTTAAAGGACAGAAAGATGCAGACGTCGTAGATAAATGGTTGAATTTTATGGAAGGGTATTTTTCGATCCATTATTTCTATGATAGAGAAAATATTACTTTCACAATCCTAAAAGCTGCCCTCCATGTCAAAGACTGGTGGGAAACCTACAGTGAGAAAAAGGACGAGAGGGAACCCTCTTTGCTCTCATCCGCACCCACTTGGAATTTGTTCCAAGACAACATGAAGGAACAATATTACCCCGTGGGTAGCTATGAGGAAAATTACATCCAATGGACGATGCTACGGAAACAAAGGGATCAAGGTGTGCACGAGTTAACGAATTTGTTCCATACCCTATGCACAAAGTTGGGTATTATATATTCAGAGAGACATTTGGTGCTCAAGTAATGGAGATGTTTGTAAATATACATTAAGGAGGAAATGGAGTTTCTCGAAATTACCTAGCTTGGTGCAGCATATCGATATGCCTCCAAGATTGAACAAAAATTTAAGAAGAAGAAGCGAGACTTTGGATCCACAAATCTGAAGCCAGAGAAAGGCACCCCCGAATCACAGAACAAGGGGTAAAGCCAAAGTGGGGCAACTCAGAAAAACACCAAAAAGGCAAGGAAGGACATGGGGAAGTGGTGTGAATTTCATAACAGATCCACTCACAACCAAGCGAGTGTCGGACCGGAAAATCGATATTGGCTGAACTGAAGGCATCTGAATCAGATGCATGTTCTGATTCTGAGTCAAAACTAGATAAGGGGAATGAAAAAGGGAATCAAATCATTGATGTGGATCCCAATGCCACTGTTTCCACCACCAAGTTCTAGAGGGAGGATCCAGAGGAGGGGGAGTGTCTATTCCATTCGCAGATGTGGGTGAAAGGTTATCCATTTAAATTCCTTGTCGATAGCAGAAGCCAAAAGAACCTCATTTCCCCAGAAGTCATGAAGTGGCTCGGCCTACCGACCTCAACACACACGTAACTGTATACCATTAGGTGGCTTCACCAAGGAAGAGATCTCTGTGTCAACCAACAATTACGCCTTCCGTACAACATCAAACCGTTCACGAATGAGGTATTGTGTGATCTTGCTCCTCTTGATGTGTCTGATGTATTATTGGGACAACCATACTTGTGGAAGAGACATGTTGTGTATGATTCTAGGCCTCGTTTTATTATTATTACTTTGGTAAATAAGTTGTACATGATACCGAAGGTAGTACTATCTCCCACCATCTCTTTGATTACTGCAACGAAACGTAGTAAGATTATTTCCCAAACTAGGAAATCTGTTTTCATTACAATTCACCCATAGGGAAAGAAGAAGATTTTGGCCACAACCTCCAAACAAGGCTCCCCTACACGACAACAACAAATGGAAAAATTCATGGAGGAATACAAAGACATTTTGTCCTCACTCACAGATGTTCCTCTACACTTTCAGGTCAAGCACTCCATTTATTTGACCCCAGGCACACCATTGCCTGATGTTGCCATACATCATGCGACCACATAACCATAATCTACACGTGTATTGTCTGAGGCTGATAAAGCAACCAAATTTATTGAACACATCTAGCACATCTGCCAGGAGGTCCATGACATCTTGGAGAAATCCAATGCCAAGTAAAAGCAGTGACATTATCAACATCAGGTGCCACACAAGTTCCAGGTGGGTGACACAGTTTGGATACATTTGTAAAAGGAGCACCTCACTGGACCCCACTTCAAGCTTCACCCGCTTTGATATGGGCCATACATCATCACCAATGCTGTAGGGGATAATGCCTTCACGCTCACTATTCCACCATTCATTTTTCTGCATCCAATGTTCAATGTGGATCGCCTTCAGATCTACTTTCCACCTCTACTGGACACATCCTACATGGCTAAACAACTCATACCAATAGAGTTAAACCCAGACTGCATGGAACAAGCGACAATTGATCATATCATGGACACGCAGATCAAGAAAAACCGCCAACAGAGGGTCCAATTATACCGAGTTGTCAAAGCATACCAAATCCTTCACCAGGGAAAGTGATTCACCAAGGACCAAGTTTAACATAAATTTCCCCACATCATGGAGGCTCTGCATGCAATGGGGACCATTTATTCCTAAGGGGAGAGGAATGATCCAAGTGTATATTGGTGGCCACCCGCTTATTCCACCTAGTCAGTTTCATCAATTTTCTTATTTACTATTTTTAGCATTTTTTCAGGTCCTGAACTTCTGGAACCATTTTGAGGCCCTAAACAACGTATTCCTCAGAGAGATATTTCCAACGAGGTACCATATGTGCCAAACAGAGATAATATGACCAAATTATGACCCCGGGAAGTTGGTTGCCTAAGTAACCCCAACAGGGCCCATAAAATCTTGGTGTTACATCTCCTTGGGTTAGGGCTTTGGTTGTTTAGGGTTTTTTCTTATTGTTCAATAATAAAAAGGCCCTTGAGCCTCATTGTAACACATTTTAGAGACATGTATCCACTACATCTCTTCTCAGAGATAAGCTACCATCGCTCTAGCTAGTTTATGTCCATTATGTCTATAAGCATATTTCATTCATTTGATATTAATGAAATGAAGTTTTATTTATGCTGCATCTCTTCATTTATGTTTATTTCTGTATTTTATTGCGTTTCTGCAATAAATACAGAATCAGGTTACAAATCCATGAATGAGGGTTTGAAACATATTTCAATTTTAATGTTTTGCAGTAATCTTCATCAAACTTCATGCAATTGCCATAGTCTCCACATATCATGTTAGAGAATGAAAAATATCTCATTTGAAATTATTTTTTATTCTATCAAATGGGTTTTTTATGGAATTTAATTTCGTTTCGAAGTTTGAGAGATATGAGCAATTTAAGTTACACATGTCTGGAACATTGAGTCGCCATGCATCCTATGAGATTGGGGAATCATTTTCTCACTCCACAGGTCATCAAATTTCAAATGTCTTATATCAATGGAAATATCTCTTCAATACCTCAATTGGATCTTTGACAGAATTCGATTTCATCACTTATAGCATAAGTTATTAGAAAAGTTGTAGAAAGAGGTCCATTTCAATATTTTAGATCTTGGGGGTCTCCCCCCACGATCCAGATCAAAATAAAAATCAAACACCAAATTACAATAAAGTTCCAAAAGCATATGGAGACCAAACTAATGGTCATTCTGTTATATCACAATAACCGATGTCCTCCCATCGATCTGTGAAGATTTGAATCAAGGGAGTTCTTGATGTTAAAGTTCAATTGGGGCAATGTATCCACACAACATACCTACAATAGACGACATTACATCTTAAAAAACGCTGCTAAGAAGACACAAAATTATGATGGTAAATTACCGAAGTCCATTGTTGCAGAGGCTATGTACATAAATCTTTCACATCTATGTTGTATTTCTTAGAGGTGCTCAAGTTGATCACGGTAGAGGCAGTGAGATCCTTCAAAATTTATTTGCGTATATCCTTGCAAATATACACAATGTGAGAAATCAAATATCAAAATTGTGTTGAACACGATGGCTAGATACAAGATCAATTTCTGTTATCTGGGCCAATGTCAAAGGCTCAATAGGTTCTTTGTAGTTGGCCTCATTCAAAACAGAAAGGACCCTCTTTTGAAGAGCCAATACTTCTCGACAAATGAATGTTTGCAGATTTGAGTGGTCTTTGAGTGAGTTGTATTGTGATTGGACTATGAATATGAGTGTATAGGCTATGTGCAAGATGTGTAATCTGAGTGTTCAGAGCCCACAACTGAAACTGTGATTCATGATTTCATACTATAATATAAGGCCGCATGAAAGAGGAGGAAATTATTGCGGATCTATTTAGAAGGCGACTATGATTTGAGTATGGAAGAGAGTACAAGATACGTGTGAGTTGTTGTGAGCACTATTGACCATTGAAGTAAAGTGTCGATACTCCAAGAATGGATTTGTAACAATTGTGCAACCACGGTGCAAATAATAAGAAATTTAACGCACTCAAATCTGCTAACTTTGATTGTGGATATTATATGCAAGATATGGTGTGCATTTTGTGAATGGAAACTGGTCAAAATCCCCACAAACCACCACAAGTCGAAGAAACACGTGTTGTTGCGAGCAACTGCATTTGATATTGGAAATAATTTCCTTCTCCTTCGGCTCACGCTAGAAATCCTTTTGCTACAACAACACAAAACTATTCACGCATTAATCTCACACACTTTATGGTAATATACTTATTTACAGAGGAGGATTAGCTATCATGGTACTATTATCTTATTGGCTCCCCATAGAGGGATTTAAGCCAAAAGAAGCTCTGATACCAAAAATGAAATTTGATGAAAAGACATAATGCACAAGTTACAAACTAAACAATTCGTATATCACACACAAAATCATATAGTTACATCAAGTATATATGGTTCTTATGAGATTCAACAATTTCTAAACTAAGAGATTGGTTGTTGAGAAAATATCTCAACAACCCAACCACTCAACAAACCAAATCTACTTGTTTACCAATGTAAGCATTATTTCCAAATTAATCAACCTTAGATCCATATTGAAAGAACCCTAAAAACACCTATTCAAATCCTTAACCACATCATACACATTATTGGAAAATGGTTTTTAAGCCAACTTCGAAGATACAAAAAAAATCCATAAACCATGGAAAACACCTTTAAATACATGTCTAAATCTACAAACTTGAAACATACATTTTGCAAGCTAAGTGAAGACATTAAATTTAATATCCCACTACAAAATCCAACTCTAATTCCTTTAAGACTTCGGAGTTTTTTTAATTACTACCCTTTATGCCATTATTTCCCCACTTTAATCTAATCATGTTATCTATATACATTATAAAAAAATATTTATACATAAATACTTTATATCATATATCTAACTAATTAAATATTTCATAAAAATATATCTTTTATATAAATAAATTTTTACATACCACTCTTTTTTTAGGTTATTTGATCATATTATAAATAAAAAATCCCTTACAAAAATATATTATATACACTTTATTTGTTTACCACATACACACCATGATTATTTATACACTTGAATAAAATTTAACAATAATTATATTATAATGAGGCTAAATAAAGATCCTTATACCTCCATAATCTACACACTTTATTTGTGTACTAGATGTACTATAATAATAATATGATTATTTATAAACTTAACTAGTGTAATGACCTCCTCCCACATTTACCCAAGTTAATAAGTCCGTTGGGGTAAACATGTGACTACTATGATATGATTCAACTCCCCAAGTACAGTTAAGGAAGTGGAACCAACATAATGAAATCAAATTGATCTTCCATACATACTACAAAACCCTCAGGAGCCAACCAACCCTTCGAATTGACCAACCCTTCCAGTTGACCAACCCCTAAGACAACTTGACATTTTACAGATCTATACCCTCAGCCACTGTCATGACAACCCATGCATGCAACTGAGGCCTTCCAATCGATCCCACAACAAGGAATGCCATCGACTATGGAATTTTCTCAGCATTTTTGTGCCAGCGACCTCGGATTCTGATCCACTTTTTCAAGGCTAGGTCTCAGGCCACTACATAGAGCTTCACGAAACCTTTAGAAATGATAAATAACATTGAAAGAATATAACTAATGAAAACATTGGTACAAGTACTTTACATGATCCCTACTAGTCATGATAGACATTTCGTCAAACATGTCACAAATATGCAAGCTATAGGTTATAACAATAGATCTGATCATAGGGGTCTCATACTTACCTAAGAATCGTTAGGAAGCATTGATGCCTTATCACAATAGCTACAATATCATCTATTAGGTCATATATTTATTGTTCATTCATTTTCTAATCAAAACATGATGAGAACAACACATGAAGTCTGTCATAAAACATACTCATAGCCAGCATATAAGCAATAGAAATAACAAGGATATAACAACCATGAGAACCACATATGAACAAACATATTTACCCATGAAATGTAAGAGAAAAAGAGCTCTTATTAGCATATGTTTTTGGTAATTTATTGGTTTTAAATTACTTATATAAATTGTCAACCAGAGCTAGTAAACTAATGAAGTGTAAATGCACTGGATGTGCTAGGAGTATTGATTATTTACACAAACCTAAATGAAATTGAGTTTTATCGAAATGCACATCATTTTCATAAACAATTTAATAATTCCTAGAAAACTCTAATGATGATCACACCCTCTGCTAAAACTATTTTTGTTTATAAATTCCACACTTTGCTTTGAAATGTAAATATCAAACCCTTGCATAAATGAAATAAATCTCACACTTTACATGAATGAAAATCAAATTCATATTTAATTGCAGAAAAAGGAAATCACTCTCAGTCCAGAAATATCAATACTTAAAGAAAAAAACACAGTTGCATGAATGAAATTGTACTTAATGAAAATCACTCTTCACACACTTATAAAGAAACTCGCTTTCATAAAAATCCTATTAGCCCATGTGCATTCATACTTTGTGAAAGAAACGAAGAATTTAAAAAATACTGAGCAAATGAATTAGTTGAAAGGAAATTGACAATTATAGTTAGAAATTTAAATAAGAAAAATTGAAAACACAATTAAAGAATTAAATATTTAGTAATGAACAACAACATGAAAATCCTTACTTCCTTGAGGGGGCCCTCCACGAGAAGTAGGAAACCACAATTACACCATTGATCAAACACTTAACCACACATCGATGTGTACTGCAAACAAAATGTATTCTTTAAAACATAGTTTCAATAACAGAGTTTCGATCTTACTGACTATGTTTTATTTTTGCCGAGAGGAATTACTTATAGAGCTCATGGAAATTAATGTTCAGAGCTTTAAGCCCAAACCTAATCAACCGAAACTAAATTTAATCTAGAAAATATAATATCATGATTTGCTACTATCGAAGCAAAATCACGAGGCACAAATCTCATTCTCGCTCGCCTATTGCCAACTTTGGTGGTTGCCCTTGCCTTTGAACGTGTAACTAGGATCTGTTCCATCGCTTTGGCTCGTGGAAATAGTAAGAAACTGTTATGTATATCGATTTCCACCTATCCATATATTCCGCTCCCCATATGGCATTCTACAACCTGTCAAACAATGGACTTGGTTGCGTAATTGTGAATTAGTTGCAGAATCACTAGAATTCAATAGCCACAGTAAACATTAAGCTAAATAATAAAGGACATTGTCACTTTATGAAATAGGAAACAATTTCATACATGCCATGTCACAAATCCTATAACTTTATGTCCAATGCATTGTTATGGAGGTAAAAAATAAAGAAATGATGTAAAGGATATTTTCAAAAAGAAGCAATTATGGGGTTCAACATTCCCCCACACAGAGACCATTGCATGTCCTCATGCCAAAAATTCAAAATTGTACCATTTTCTGTCAGTGAATCTCCTGAGCAAGGACATCCATATTATTTATGCTTGCCTCCTTGATAATAGTTGACATCATTGGTTTCTCCATCGGAATTTTATGTTTTAGACTTATGACTTTCCTTTTGAGGAATTTGTTTTTGGCCTTCAACTTTTTGTTCTTTTCATACCATAGTCCAAGGTGAAATAAGAGATTATCATTTGTGGTCTTTTTAATTTCACTCTGTAGTGTTAATGCATCATGTTCTTTCTTCAAATGCCTATTTAATATTTTCAGTTCACAAATTTATTCCTTGAGGGTTTTGACTATTGTAGATTCTGGTGGAGTATGAAATTCTTCTTTATGATTTGAAATAGATGCAGTAGCTTTGTTTGAGGATTTATTCTTCGGGATTCTATATATTCATATATTTCTTGTTGAACTGGGTCGATTTCAGGTTTTCTTCTTATTGGACTTAAGATTGTTGACACAGTTGTAGGTGATGGAACTTTTGGAGAATTGGTCTAAATTGACCAATTTTGGGGAATGTCTTGACTATTCATGTATGGTTTTGTTCAGTCTTGTGCTTCTTCTCAAGGTGGATGGAGTTTTGTAAAATGACTTAGTAGTAGAAACTTTCTTTTGAATCTTCCCCTGTTCTTCTTTATTTTTCTCTTCTTCCTCTGTTTTCTTTTTGGATTTGATTCCTTTATTTTCACTGGATTTATTTCTTCTAACATTCTTTTATTTAAGTTTTATAATACAATAATAAGAGGAATGTAATCTACTAAATTCTGCTCCGTTTGTAGAGGTAAGTCATTACTAGGGTTTGCAAGTAGTTTCTTCGTACTTCTCTTGATTTTACTACTGGATTCTTCTTGTTCTTCTTCCTAAAAATGATTCCTCACTAAGAAACTTTCCCAGTTATCCCATATGGTTTTAAGGTGGCCTTCAATTAACATATTTAGTAAACCATGATGATATATGGTGTTTTCAATAAATTGTATTTTCTTTTGAGTGCTATTGGGCATTTTCCCATACTTTGGAGTAAGAAAAAAAGAAAATTGATTTCATTACCCTCGAGGAAATGCATCATTAAACACACATGATAGAAAAACATGTTACCGAATCTGCCCTCACAAGTAATAAATTTCTAAATGATCAAAAATGAATTTCTCCATTTATTTTTAAGAGCTAAAACTGGAATGCCTTTCTTAAATACTAAATTATCCATACCTGGGTTTTTGAGAAATATTTTCCATCCACTTTCTTCAATTCCTCTATTTTTGAACCATTTTCACCTACTTTGGGTAGGCCAATTATTTCTGCTATCAAATATTCAATTAATACCATATTTACATCCCCAATTTCCACTTAGACTCCATTGAATGCCCAAGTAAACGATTTGGTAACATCTTTATCATGGCTATTGAATTTTTCTATGAATTACAACCATTGCGCTTATGCAACATTTGTTTAACATGAGGGTAACCTTCCATAAATTTTCTTCCATATGGCTCTATTCTTACAATAACCCCCATGTCAGTGAAGTCTTCACCCTTAATTTCTTCCTTTACCATGATTATGGAGTGAAGATGATGGTGTGGATGAGGCAAAATTATCAATTAATCGGGGTTTATGGAATGAGTAGGGTTTCAGGGGAAAACACAGTATGGATGTTGGCGAAGTTATGAATAAAGTAGCGTTTTATGGAGTGAAATGGTTGAGTGATGATATACAATGAGTTTTTGAATTATGATTATGCCAACTTCATCGACAAGACTTGTATTTATCACCAGTAGAAAATGATGAAATTAGTGACTAGGTGACTAAAAATGTTAGTCACCGCAATTATTTCAAGTGAATTACTACTAAAATTGAGCAATTTTAAGTGACCAAACTAAAAATGACTAATTTAGTCTAGGGATAAAATATATGATTAGATAATAAGTGACTAAACTGAAAATGACTAACTTAAATGACTAATTTAGTCTGGGACTAAAATATATGACTAGATAATAAGTGACTAAACTAAAAGCGACTAACTTAACTGACTAATTTTGTCTAGGACTAAAATATATGACTAGATATAAGTGACCAAAATAATAATGAGTAATGTAAATGATTATTATAGTCTAAGAATAAAAATATGACCAAATAACAAGTACAACAAGTATATGAATTTGTCATTTATGTTAGTAATTTTTAATTGTTTCACTTCGGAAATGGAAAATTGCAATTTTGATACCGAAGTGTCACATTTCACTACAGGGGTCTCTGAATCCATCTACAGTGTTAAAATTTAGAGACAAAGGGGTCTTTGAATCCATCTACAGTGTTAAAATTTTGAATACCCTTTTGTCTCTAAAGTTTAACACTAGAGGGTTGTTTCTACTGTCAGTACCTTAGCAACAAATCCTCTCACATTGGATTACTTATTGAATCTTTGAGATATCCCAAAGCGCAAATTTATGGGGCTTTTTGTGCGACTAGATCATTAGCACTGAAAACCATTTTCCCTCTCATATACATTATGATACGTATAAAATGTACCCTCAAACCTGGTTAAATGTGCTCTTTATACACTTCTAAGCATCATATGTGATTTGAAAGCCTCCTAATTTCATTAAGGTCCAATAACTAGGCTTTAAGAACTAATTGTGGTGTGCAAAACCTTTGAATGGTAGACACATCCCTCCTAGAGGCCATAGAATATTCCTTTGAGAATATAATTAATGCGGTGCTTTGAAACATGGTCACTGATTATTTAGGACTTAAGTCCTTTTTTTTTTCCTTCCTTGGCCATAGTAAAGGCCATGATACCCATTCTTATCATGAAAAACATACTAAATGACCATATTCCTAGCTAGAGGTATTGTTCATGGAAATTGAGCATGAGAAAGATTATTTTGGGGACTAAGGCCCTTGTTTTCCACTCCTAACCATAACATAGATACTAACTCCCACATGTGATGATAAATACCTCCTATGGTGCCCATATCCTGACTTAAGACTAAATATCCATTAAAGATGACCAATGTGGTTTTTAAGGTCTACTTCTCATGTTACACTCTGAGTCGTGATCTTTTCCTCCTGTTGTAATTGTCCAAGAATTTATTTCCATGCCTTTATATAAATATTTATTAATATTTTGTTTTTTAATCATTTTAGTTTAGACAAAATTACTTTAACTATCTACTTACATTTTCTAATAACATAGAAAATAAAATTAAAAATTATAAAAGTCAATAAAAACATAAAAATAAGAAAATGACTAAAAGAAATTGAATAAAAAATAGAAAAACTATTTAAAATAAATATGATCTATAATCTCTTTCTTCTAACAACCTATTCCACCCTCTTCAAGACAAAAGACTAGAAAAATGAATAAAAAAATAAATAATATTTAAAAGTATCTTCCTTATTATAACCTATATAACATTCTCTCTTCATTGTCCATTTGCCACCGAATTAAGATCCCTCCTTGTTTCCCTCTTCAATTTTTTTCAAAGTGATCTCAACTTTTCTTTTTTCTTTTATATTTCCCTCTGCCCGTTTATTAATTTGGCGGGAGTTTAACCTTTCATGGTTTCAAAGTCTACGCATTTATTTATTTTGTGGGAATTTAAAATTTCACTGTTTGAAAGTATTTTTTGATTGTAAGGTAATCATCTATCGAATTTTGTTCTGCCCGACCGTAAGGTAATCATCCCAAATGTTGAATGCATTTTCTATATTTTGATTAGGGTCTTTATTTTAAATGTGTTTTGTTCTAATAAAGTCGTGTGAGGTGTTCCTAGAGGATTTAATCCGTCGCTGGTAATGGTTTTCAGTGGGGTTACTATATGATTGAATTTTTGAAATAAGTTTGTAACTATGCGCGTGATTTTTCATTTTGGTAAAGGAGGGTTGTGAAGTTTCATTTTGGTAAAGCAGGGTTGTGAAGTGGAGCAATATGGAAAACTGGGGGCATTGAAGAGTGGAATGGGTCTAGCTATGGTAGGGATATAACCTCAATTCACTCAGTCTCAGACAGTGAATGCTGGAAGAGAGTGGGGATGTCACAGGAAACAATGAGAACTCAGAGAGGCCATTACCTTCTAATGTTGATGGAGCAGTGAGTCAGTCTCCTCAGTCTCAGATAGTGAATGCTGGAAGAGAGTGGGGATGTTGCAAGAAACAATGAACACTCACAGAGACCATTACCTTTGAATGTCAATGGGACAATGATTCATTATTCAGTGAACTGGAATAAGTTTTAAAATACACTTGGTCTCTATGAATTTTCTCTGGAAACAAAGCCTATCACCGTGGAGGCTCACATTGTAAATGGAATTTGTCTCTAAATACAAGGTCTCATTCCAAAGGCATTTGAATGCTTTGCAGAAGCTCTTGTGCTTGATCCCTAGAATGATTTTTCCCTCAAGAACTGTGGAGTTCTATACAAATATGAAGGGCACTCACTAGATGCAGTACAGGTTTTTTTCTCATATCTGACATTATTTATGGTTTTTTTATTTTCTGTAATTATTTTTTTGTGTTACTTGTTTGTTCCAATTTCTTTGTAGTAGTATGTTTTTAATATTGTATTTTGAAACCGAATGAATTTTAATATTACTAGGATAACCAAAATATATTTACTATAACCATGACATCAATATAGAAATGTGAGAATTACAAGATCTTAGTTTTGAAAAAAAAAAACAACAATGTCAGTAATGACATAATTTTTGGGATGACATTGTTAGAGCTATGAAGTTTCATCAAAGTCAATTTTTCAAAAAATTATTCTTAATGTACCAAGCCTTTTTAAGGAATCCCTACATGTTATCATATCAATCAATGCTGATGACATGGCATGGACATCTACTAACTCATGGGATCACACTTCTACAAACATATGCTACAAATAAACCCGGAACATAACTGATAGGATTTTGAACTTGCTGCCCTTTCATAAAATAGGCACTCTTGAGTCTTTGGCATGAAATCTTGACAACATTCACAGTCTAGGTTATTTCAGACAAAGATGTTTCTTGTAAAGTATAGGTACATTTTAAAACATTCCAAATGAATGACTTTGTTTCAGGGATAAATATAAACCCTCTTTAACCAATAGATCACATTGGATTCATTTTCTTGGTAGTTTATCATATTTATTTATTTATTTATTATGTGGCATTCACTGTAGATTTTCCACGAAATTTTGATATGTTACTATGAACAATCTGAGGAAATTTTTTCTTTTCACACAGACAAAATTTCTCTACCAAATAACAATGGAGTAGAACGTAAATAATTTCAAAAAAAAATCATAATAAAACACACAATTTTTATAGGGAACCCAACAAGGAAACCATCACTTGCTTCATAATTTTATTAAGGAAAATTGAGCAACAAATCTGATACACATACAAGATGGTTCTAATCTGAAAATACAAGAATTTTCCTGCCGGTCCTAGGCCTGAAACTTCTTCTTGATAGATGACTTGTTTCCTTCTCCTATATACACTAGAGGTTCTAATTTTCCAATACAAAACCTTAGGAAATAATCTCCTATTTCCTATCGTTGGCTAAGCTTCTATTAAATATGGATTTCCCTTATTTCTATGCACACTACAAAGAGATAATTTCCTTCCTCAATAATTTGCGCAATGAACACTTGCATTGTTCCTCCACAAGCTCTATTGCTTAGAAACTCATGCTCAAGAATTGATTAATTAATTGTGTGCCTTTGATCTCCTTACAATCTTTTCGATTAGGTTATTTTTAGTGAGTTTTCTAAATTAGGAGTTGAAGTGGAGTTTTTCTAGTTAACAAAAGTCAACACTCTTAGTTAACTGAATCCTCCTAAAATTTAGGAGGCTAACTCCACTTATTCACTCAGTTCCCAATTTAACTCACACTAGAGGATAGATAACTCATACTCCACAAACTTACACTAGTCAAACTACTTCTTGAAATCGTACTCATCATTGAAACTCATAGATGTCTAAGAAGATCTCCAAATTGATTCCTTGAATTAAGACACAGATCAAGGAATCCATTCCTTCGCTAATTTTCAACACTCTCTCTTAGTGAGGAAGGGATTTTGTACATCTCCCAACTTATCTCTGTGATGAAAAAAACTGCCTCTTGCCAATTCCTTGGTCATGATGTTTGTCTTTTTCTCCCCTATTGGAACGTATTGTAGCTTGACTATCCCCTTCTGCACACAACATCTAAGATGGTGATATGAGATCTTGATATGCTTTGAGCGATCACGAAACATTGGATTCTTGGAGATTTTAATGCAACTCTGATTATCACAATGTATCATGGTAGGTTCCATCCTCTGTCTGAAAAGTCCCACAAGTAACTTTCTCTTCCAAATAGCCTTGCAAGCTGCCTGACTAGCAACCATGTTGGCATGTACTCAGCCTTTGTTGAACTGAGTGCAACTTATCTATGCTTCCTATTGTACCAAGAAACTATAGCTTACCCAATGCCGAAGATGCCACTTGAAGTACTCTTCCTGTCTGTGGAACTCCCTGACCAATCTACATCAATGAAGCCCTCAAGCCTCAATCAACCTGTTTGTACAACAATCCATAGTCTATTGAGCCTTTGAGATATCTCAACACATGCTTTGCAACAACCCAATGCACTTTGGTTTGTTCAACCATGAACTAACTTAGATGGTTGAATGAAAAATAATTATCAAGTCGTGTACTAACCAAGTACATCAATGATCCATTGAGTTGCATGTATACTCTAAGATCCGCTCACTCTGTTTTAGTAGTACCTATCTTCCTCCGATTTGTGACTAGAGGTGTGGCCATGGGCCTACAATCTTGCATATGAAATTTCTGGAGAATCTCTGTTGTGTACTTGCCTTGTCCCACAAAGATCTCACCATCACCCTGCCAAACCTCCAAGCTAAGGAAATAGTGAACAAGCCCCATATCCTTCATCTCAGACTTCTTTGCAAGGTCCTCCTTGCAATCCCAGATCAAGCTCTCATCTCCAGTGAATATAAGGTCATGGACATAGGGAACTGGAATGAGAGGCAGCCCTCCAACCATGATGTAGTAATTGTTGTCTTCTGCCTCATTCTTAGTGAAGACCAATCCTCAAAGGTAGCTGCCAATATGAGTGTACCATGCTCTCAGAGCTTACTTGAGACCATAAATAGATATCTTTAGCTTGCACACATGTGTGTCTCTGTTGAACTGCTCAGACCCCTTTGGCTGCTCTATATAGATCTCCTCCTCAACAACTCCAGTGAGGAATGATGTCTTCATGACCATCTAGTGGATCTTCCACCCCATCTATGCTGCAAGTGCTAGAATAGTCCTGATGGATGAATATTGTGCTACTGGGGAAAATGTCTCCTGATAGTCTATGCCCTTAATTTGTGAGAAGACTTTGGCCACAAATTTGGCCTTGAACTTCTCCACACTCCCATTTGCTTCATGCTTCAACTTGTACACCCATCTAGATCCAACTACAGTTTTCCCCTGAAGTCATGGAACAACCTCCGAGACATCATTATTCATGTTAGAGGAATACTCCTCCACCAAACCTGTTGAGAAGTTGCCTCCTTATAAGAAGAAGGCTCATTGTCCACCAACTCTATCATCAATTCCATATAACCTGTGTACCTTTGTGGTTGTTTAAACTTTACTTTGCCTAAACATGGTGCTGGGAGCCTCGACTTGCTCTTCAACCTTCCGGGTCAGCCTCTCGACCCACCTGGCCTTCTTCCTCCCTGTGGTGGTTGGCTCTAGCTGCTCTGTTTTCTCTCGGCTTGGTTTTTCCTCCTCATCCTACTGCACTACCCTCTTGCCACTAGAATGTGGCTATGACTGACTTTGAGGTGATGGTTGTGCCTCTTGTTTGAGAGTGAGTAGGTCCTCCTCAGGTATTGCAATATGCTCATGCTCTAAGGAAACTCTTAGAGCCTGATCCTCCTAGAATCTCACATCTCTCTTGAGAATTGTTGTCCTGGATCCTAGAGGATATGCCCTATATGCCTTAGATGTCTCGTTATACCCTTATTTGCTGTGGCATCTGAATTCTTCCTGTCATATTTGGACACATGACAGTAGACGTTTGTGCCAAAGATTCAGAAGTGTGAAACATTAGGCTTCTTGCCTGTGAAGACCTCCTCTGGTGTAACTCGTCCAAGCACCCTCTGTGGGCTCCTATTTTGTAGAAATATTGCAGTGTTGCATGCTTCTACCCACAAGAACCTAGGAAAATCTCGATCATGCAACATATTTCTAACTGTTCCAACAATACTCCTATTATTCCTCTCAGCCACCCCATTCTTTTGAGGGTTATGAGGTGCTATAAACTCTCTCCTAATACCTTCCTTGGCACAAAAACCCTTGAACGCATTGGAGATATATTCTCCACCACTGTCACTTCTCACTGCCTTGATTTTCTTCTCGATTTGATTCTCTACCAAGGCCTTAAACTCCATGAACCTATCTAAGACCTCATATTTCTTTTTCATAAAATATATCCAAGTTTTCCAGGAAAAATCATCAATGAAAGTAACATAATAATTGTGTATCATCAGTCATAGAGAAGAGAAGGGCCCATATACATTTGAATGCACCATATCCAAAATACATTTGACCCTATTGTCCTGACCATGGAAGGAAGAGTTGGCATACTTTCCATCTTGCATCCCTTGCACACTCCACTCTTATCAAGGCCTCCCATTGGTAGTTCTGTGGAAATTTTTTGAAGAATGCAAGTGTCACATGCGTCTGTGCCAAAAATCACATAAATCTGCACATCTTGCCTTGCTGCTTAATGTTGCACCAATATCTACATGTAGCTTGTAGAGATTTTTTACCCTTACAACTATCTACTTCTTACATCCAAAAGCCAAGTGCTGGAGGTAAGCCTTATCTCTGCTGAAGGTGACATCATATCCTTTATCCTCAAGGATAACTACTGAAACCAAGTTCTTCTTCAACCCTGGAACATAGAGAACAT
Source organism: Pinus albicaulis (assembly GCA_034641835.2). Taxonomy (NCBI): domain Eukaryota; kingdom Viridiplantae; phylum Streptophyta; class Pinopsida; order Pinales; family Pinaceae; genus Pinus; species Pinus albicaulis. Next base: position 564,922,527 of record CM076577.1, on the reverse strand, counting down.
CTTTGAGATGAAGAGTATTACCTGAATCCCTTTCAAAGCTGACAATTCCAATGCCCTTAGTAACATACTTGCCATTATCTCCAAGCTCGATATTTACCTGCATATACTTCTTATCCAGCTGGTTGAAATAATCTCGATTTCCAGTGATATGGAAAGAGGCTGTTGAATAAATATACCACGTACTTCTCCCTACTAAGCTTTCCATGCAAGCTATCAATGAGAAGTCCTTCTCAAAATGAGAGGAAAACTCATCTACCTTAGCTAATACAAATACATGCCCCTTATTTGACCCCTTATTCTTCCCATTAGGATACTTGTAATCTTACTGTCCAAAAGTATGGCAATGGAAGAATTTGATCTTACTTGGATCTGTCTTCTTCTTGTCACCCTTTTGACTGTTTTTACTCTTCCCTTTACCTGTATTTCCTTTGAATTTACTTGCAAGAACAAGAATATATTCCTCCTTCTTGACCTTGGAACACTTACCATTATTGATAGAAGTCTCAACTAGCGTGAGCCTTAGCTCCTCCTGGATGAAGTTACTCCATAGGCGTTCCCAATTTGAAAACTTATCTCATCCAGTAATACTCAGAAAAAAAGTATGCCAATATTTGGTAAAACCATTCAGAGCCACACACACTAGCTCTGTTTCTATAGGCTTCTCTCCAATAGCTACTAGCTCATGACAAACTTCTCGAACTCTAGTGAGATAGGCAGTGACACTCTCACCCTTATGAATCTTGATTGTCCTCGGATTCTCTTTTAGGACCATATTTTGATTCTCGGAAGAATTTTGATACGGCTAGACTAAGACATGCCACATTTCCTTAGCTATATTTTTTATTGCAACATGAGGGACGACATGATCCTGAAGTCAATACTCTTGGCCTTGGCCATCTTCTTTTGGAAGAGCCTCAACTTGTCTAGATCTGAAGGTTCTCCAACACCTTTCTCAGTGAATTCCTTGAGCCCATACTTGCCCAAAAAGAACAATATGCGGACCTTCCAAACACCAAAATTTGAGGAGCCATCCAATCTATCCTTCTCTCTTAATCCCAATCCTGTGTGAGTTGTCATCTTGCAAACTTGACGACTCTTATGCTGATCGATTCCTATTCACAACTCTGATACGATGTAGATTTTCAACAAAATTCTGATCTGATGTTATGAACAATTTGAAATCAAATTTTATTTTCACACAGACACGGGATTTCTCTACCAAATAGCAATGAAACAGAACATAAATAATTTCACAAAATTCACACAACAAAACACACGATTTTTATAGGGAACCCAACAGGGAAAACCCTCGATTGCTTCAAATTTTTATTAAGAAATATTGAGCAACAAGTCCTAGGCTTGAAACCTATGCTTGATAGCTGACCTTCTTCCTCCTCCTATACATACCAAAGGCTCTAATTTTTCCAGCACAAAACCTTAGGAAATAATCTCCTATTTCCTAGCGCTAGTTGAGCTCCTATTAAATAGGGATTTCCCCTATTTCTATATGCACTCCAAAGAGAAAATTTCCTTCCTTAGTAATTCACACAAGGAACACTTGGCTCTTTCCTCCACAAGCTCTCTTGCTCAAGAATTGTCTGATTAGTTGTGTGCCTTCAATCTCCTTACAATATTTTCGATTAGGCTATTGTTAGTGAGTTTTCTAAATTAAGAGTTGAATTGGAACTTTTCTAGTTAAAAAAAATCAACACACTTTAACTGGATCCTCCTAAAATTTAGGAGGCTAACTCCACTTGTTCACTCAGTCCCCGATTTAACTCACACTAGAGGACATATAATTTTATAACTCATCCTTCACAAACTTGCACCAGTCAACTGCTTCTTGAACTCGTCCTGATCACTGGAACTCGTACATGACTAAGAATATCTCCAAATCGATTCTTTGAATCAGGGCATAGATCAAGGAATCCATTCCTTTGATACTTTTCAACATTCACAGTACCATAAATTTTGAGGAATCCATGTTAGTATCTTCTTTCCAAAAGGCCACATTGTGAAAGAAAAACGTGTAGATTTGGCTCTTCCTACTAAGATGTTCTGATAACTACAACATGCATCAATGCATAAGCAACTTCAGCTAGTGAATTTGCAACAAAAAAAAGATAAATCACATGGACAACTTCTTGTTTAATGGAGCTTGTCATGGCAATAATAATCAAGGCAGTAAACAATAAGAACATGGTTTTGAATTTTTAAAAACATATAAATCTCAGAATGCTTTATTTTTTTCGATTGAAAAATAGGTAAAGCTAAAAATTCTTTCTTTTTGTCCAATCAAATTGTTGACTATTTCCCCTGTCCAAAATAGTTGTAAGGAAAACTTTTGCTACTTACAATGATTTGTATTTTTGTCCATATTCAAAACCTCTAGGACATCATTCTAGATTCCAACCCTAGCAATTCAGATGTAATACAATAATCTATTCATGGGAGTATTATTGGATATTTATCATATGTTGTTGTTTAATCCCTTTGGAGAAAGCCTGAAAGTCAGCTTTTGAGGCTCAATTTCATTGGAGCCTCCAAGAACAATTTTTCAGGGGAAAAATGTGGAGGGCCTAGTAGAAACCTATATTACATGGGAGTTCACTTGCCCCTCTCATTCTTGTGCTGGATATGGTGTTGTAGGAGTGTGTGATTGACTTGGGAGGCTACACTTCCAAGTGATCCCAAGAATTTTGCTAGCACTCATGGGAACACTCCCCATATGGTTGAAAGAGGACTAATTATTTTCCCTTTTCTAAAAATATCGTGGACTATGTGAAGGCCCTAGTAGGCCCCAAACACTATGGAGGATGGTTTAGAGCTTATAAAAACTCTAATACATCTTCTTTTCTTATTCCAATTGTCATCGACTCATTTCATTCATTTATTATTAGAGTTTTGAGAATTGTTCATGGAAAAAAAAATCAAGAATAGATAGTAGAATTGTTTCTGTTTTTATTTTTATTTTTTATTTCATTAATTGTCATAGACTTCAACTCTATTTAGTTTTTCAGTTTCCAGTATCTATTTTATAAATTAGGCACATGGCATATCTTATAAAAATGATTATATACATGCTATAACTCTTTGGTGACGATGGCCTATTACATTTCATATTCTACACCTTCCAATCTGGTTCATAACTTTTGTAATTTCTAAATGGTTGATGTTATTTGGTTCAATTTCATTTCCTATTCTACTTCGTGCTATTTCTTTTTAATTTGTAACTTCTAAATAGTTACCACTGATTACAAATTCTTGAGACTTATACTAAATCCTTAATGTTCATAATCTATTATGAATCACATTTCTAAGCTTTTAATAATATTGTATTGCCTATTATTAGCATTAAAGTCTACATTCTCCACAACTAATTTGGCATTCTATACATTTTTTTTGAAGGTGTTGGCACTAATGCTAGGAAATCTATTTATCATAATATTCATTCCATTTGCACAACTATGGTGGATTATAAGGGGATAAATTATTTTTTTTTGGGTAATTAGGGTGGGTGGGGTGGGGGGAATATCACCACCCTTGCTTTACCAATGAGTTAGGTCCTATTGTACAAACCCATTTTAATTGAAAATATATGCATTACAATACATAAAATTAAAATATATGTGTATAGAATGTCTCTGGGAATGCTTCACTCCAAAGTATTTTTTTAAAAGATCTTCAACTGTCTTAACTATGCCACCTCAATTCATTGAGTAGCAGATCAAATAGAGTTACCATAACCTTTTGCTTGGGAGGTTCCGAGTAGAAGTTTGGGCTGGTATACTTCCAGTGTTGAATTCTAGACATATCTATTACTTTCTGTTGCACACAAAGAAAACAAGATGGCAATAAATTAATTAATGTACTCATGGTTGTCTTCCTTTGTATGCAAACAATAGTTTATAAACAGTCTCTATGGCTTCCAATTTCACTTCCTGCGTACTTACAAGGTGTCACCTTACTAGGTATAAGGTGCTATTATGACATCATTTATTTTACTATAATTTAGTTTCATGTAATGATTTCTCATGCCAAGTACAGTAAAAAAAATGATGTTGTTGTTGTGCTGTCACTCCAAAAACCTAACACGAAAGGTGTTTTTATGAAAATATTTATTTTAATGTAATTATTATTTATGTAATGATTGGTAATGCCAAGAACACTCAACGAAACAATGTTGTTGTATATGATAAGTTTGTGAGTCGGCTTCACTGTATTTTCACTCCATAAATCTAACGCCAAATCCTTGGTCTGAGGACCTAAAGACTCTACAAGTTTTAGGCCAACCCTTGATTGAAGGGCATGTACATACTACATTCTATGCATCCAAGATTTACTTCATATAGGAATAAAAATGTTTTTGACAACCTATTTTAATTTATTCCATTACCTACCCACCTATAAGTGAGGTCCCTAAGGCTTCCCATCAATTGTACCATTTCTAGATGACAATAACAATTCAAACCAAGCTAAAATGAACAAAGAATTATCCTCACACTATCAGAAATGTAGGTGTATGTTTTTGGGTGCCCCGTGTGCGTAGACTAGACCTCCTTGGGGTTAAGCAGGTCTGAAGTTTGGTTTCTTTCGCATCTCTTTCTATACTTCTGAGTTTCCTCCTTATGTTTAACAAGAAAATAGAAAAATTTGTAAGACTAGTCACCACATATCAACAATATTGTTTAAGATTTTCCTACAACTGAAAGAAACTGTACTGCTTATCTGGAAATTAATGAGTCACTTTTGTGGAACCTAATTACATTTATTTGTCATATGCAGAGGCATCCCATTGTATGATCTGCCATGCTACCCATACCTGATAGGATGCATGAGTTCTTTATCCATCATAATAGTTTACATTATAATTGACACCTTTGTAATGCCCAAACATTGGTGTTGAATGACTAGTTTACTTGATAATTCTAGTTGTGTCAAATTTGAGTCATCAAGACTATTTTATACCTAGAGTAATATGAGCCCACAAATAAAATGAGGAATTTGGAGAGCTAACTCATTTGAGTTCACTATTTTAGCATTAAATAATAACATGGAGTAAAAAATCATATCATAATTGGAGATTGAATATGCAAATGGATCTTCTTCTTTTCGTGGATCTAGCCAAAATAAAATGACTTATCAAAGATAAATCTTCTCACACAAGCTTCAGTAAATGTAACTTAGTGCTAATAAAGCCTACTAAGTATAGATAGATCATATCAGATAAGGTAATAGTTTCTAGTTTATGTCCACAAATAGCCATGGAAGGGTAAATTATCTCCATTGTCTTATGGAGATAAGGGAACTAATCAAAGGCCAAGCCCTCTTTTCAAATAATTATATAATAGTCTGTTTGCTTCATGTATTTCTGTGTTTGGCATAGAGCAATGCATATGTTGGGTGTGGCACCTAAAGTTAAATATTGTCCGAGGGTCCTACAAAATAAATCCAACCTCAAAATCCTAAAAAGACCAGGTCAAGGATGGAGGTTGAGTGTAAAGCAAGCAAAATGGTTCATAGGGCCTGCGGGTCAATCCTAAGGATGTCTAGACCAATGGGGTCTCAAAAAAGTTCCTGGAACACAACAATATTTGAAAGAGTCGGTTCCTTCAAATTATTATTTAATTAAACACCTGCTGGTAGAAAACTTAACATCTAGTTGAATTAGCATTATGACATGCTTATATCTACTCCCTGCCTTTCTTGAGCTATCATTAGTTTTCAGACGAAGCACATTCTTTCTTTCAAATAAAAAAATCATAGATGAATTCCATTCTCATCTGGGATCACCAATAATATCTGCAAGAGCACTACCCGTCCTTAAAATGATGGAAATAATTTGCATCCCTCAAAACAATCTCTCTCCTAGAAATTTTAGAGATAACTTGACAGTGGTGTGACAGTCAACACAAACACACAGATTCTTCAATAGTCTTAGTTGTTCAAGGTGATGTGCTGATGAGTCCAAAATCAATGGTGAACTTCTCACAATGCTTCCAAATAATTTGCTGCTTTTACTCCTCCTCCACATAGTGCAACACATTCTTAATATTCACGGTTCAATACGTGTCCTTCTGCCTTCATCTGCCCAGCTAATTTTTTCAGCTCTGAATAAATCTCCTCTTTTTTTGGATGCATGTTATCTCTTGCAACAAATACGAGCATTTGGATTTTGAATTGAAACCAGCTACATCGTGGTGACTTTTTAAAGCCCCTCTCTTTCATCATTATTCTTATCTTTGCTGCTTCATCCCACATGCCACTGGCAGCAAAAATATATGATATGAGGACATCAATTCCATGGTTCTGTAGTTGTAATGCCAGAAGGCCATTTTCTACATGTCTACCTATTTCCATATTATCATGAATTCTTCACCCACCTAGCAATGATCCCCACACAAGAGGATCAATTTCAACTGGAATTTTTTTGATAAATTATTCCACCTCATTCAAGCGCCCAGCATGGCCAAGAAGGTGGACCATGCAACCAAAGTGCTCTAATCCAGTAATGACACCATACTCTGCACTTATCAAATTGAAATATTTACAACCTTTGTCCACTATACCAGCATGGATGCAAGCACAGAGCACACCTATAAAGGTGACAAAATCGAGACATATTGTTGCTTGCATCATCTACCAAACAATTTGAGAACCCCTATACCTCAGCCATGCTAAGCACATCTGATAATTATGAAATTTCATGAAACCACATTTCTTTCAATCATTTTATCAAAAACCTTCAGTGAATCCTCTACATCCCCACATTTTTCATACATGTCAACAAGGGCACTCCCCATGATAACGCCTGATCCAAATCTAGGTATAAAGTGGGCATGGACCTCCTTACCTTGTTGTAGAGATGCATGTTCAACACACATAGCCAAAACACTGCCCAAAGTGAACTGGTCCTGCTTTATCCTGATACATGTCAACAAGTCCTAGTACATACTAGAAGAATTAAATTATTTTGGAGCAGGGCTGCTACCCCTTTTTAGCTGCGAAATCATGAAACCATTGGATCTTAATAAGGTGCAGAGAAAAGAGGAGCCAATGATCTGGATTTATGCAGGAATGCAACAGAATACAGAAATAACCATAAACATAGAGATGCAGTGGAAATAAGGCTTCATTTCATTAATATCAAATAGCAAAAATATGCTTACAAACATAATGGAAATAAAATAGCTAGGGTGCTCGTAGCAAATCTCTAAGAAGAGATGTGGCGGCTACAGACCTCTGAACTGTGTTACAATGAGGCTCGAGGGCCTATTTATTATGGAGAAATAATGGAGAACTCTAAACATCCAAAAACCTAACCCTAGGAGATGAAGCACCAAAATTATGGGCCCTGTTTGGGTAAATTGGTGTTTCAACTTCACGGGGACGTAACTTCGGCGTACTATATCCGTTTGACGCACATGATACATCATTAGAAAGATATATCTGAGGACCAAAAATGTCACCATAAATATTTATTCTAGAGTGGAATCATATTCACTAGAAAAATGATGCCCAAAAAATGTTGTTTAGGGCCTCAAAACGGCTCTGGAAGTTCAGGACCCGAAAAACTGCTAAAAATAGTAAGTTGTGCTGAAACTGAAAAACTGAAAGAGACAATGGTGGGGCCCCAAGTGGAATAGGTGGGTGACCACCAATATCCACCTAGATCATTCCTCCGCCCCTTAGGAAGCAATGGTCCCCATTGCGTTAAGTTCCTCCATGAGATGAGGAAACTTCTACTGAACTTGGTCCCTGGTGAACCACTTTCCTTAGTGCAGGAGTTGGCCAGCTTTGACAACCCGATACAGTTGGATCTTGTGTTGGTGAGTGTTCTCGATTTGCATGTCCATGATACAATCTTTGGCAGCCTGTTCCATGCAGTCTGGGTTTCAATCTGTTGGTGTGAGTTGTTCTGCAATGTCAGAGGTGTCCAATAGAGGTGGGAAGTAAGGACGAAGGCGGTCCACATTGAATACTAGGTGCAAACCAAGGAATGGTGGAATACTAAGCTCGAAGGAATTTTTCCCTACAGCCTTGGTGATGGTGTACGGCCTGTATCAAAGTGGGCGAAGATTGCGATGGAGTCCAGTGAGGCCCTCCTTCTGCAAATGTAGCCACACTTTGTCACCCACCTGGAAGTTGTGTGGCACCCGATGTTGATCATGGCGTTGCTTGTACTTAACATTGGCTCTCTCCAATATGTCATGAACCTATTGGCGGATGTGCTGAATGTGCACGATGAAGCTATTTTCTTTGTCAACTTCAGACTGGACATGAGCCGAATCGGCCTGAGTAGCCGCAAATGGCATGGCTATGTTAATGGGACAAAGTGCCTGGAATCCCAAGCCCACTTGAAAGGGGTTATGGCCGATGGAGCTGTGGAGAGCCCGGTTATAACTATGTTGTACATAAGGGAGGCTCTCGTCCCATGTGCGTGGATGCTTTGAATTGTACATGCGCAGAATGTGTTCAATCATTCTGTTAACGACCTCTATCTGGCCATCTATTTGGGGATGGAAAGCTGTGGACTTGGTGAGCTTGGTGTCCAGAATTAACTAGAGGCTGGACCAAAATGTGCTCAGGAACCTGCTATCCCGATCTGATATGATAGAATGTGGGATGCCAAAGTGCACCAACACTCGTTCAAAGAAGAATTTAGCAGTGGCTTATGCTGTGATATTCTTCTTGCAGGCCGCCATAATGGCCATCTTCGAGAATCTGTCGACGACCACGAAAATACAGTCATTTCCATGCTTATTAGAAGGCAGGCCCGACATTTAATCCATGGAGATGGATTCCCAAGGTTGAATAGGGGTAGGTAGCAGATTATATAGGCCTTGCTTCTTCATGGTCGGTTTGGCAATGGCACAAGCAGTGTAGGATCTGATGTGCTTCCCGACATCCTTTTGAAGGTTCGGCCTATAGAAATACTTCTGCAGTACTACTACTGTTTTCTCGACCCTGAAATGCTCAGCGACTTGACTGTAGTGTGCTTCCCATATCATCTTGGCATGCTCGCTTGAAGGAACAAAAATGTTTCCCAGGTGAAATAAAGTGCATCTTAGAGGTGAAAATTTGGAACTTGTGTACCCCCCAAGAGTGCCTTGTATGTGTGGCCGAATTCTGGGTCGCTCTCATAGAGAAGTGGCCAATCAGAAGTCTCATGCTCACAAGAGTTGAGAATGGTGGTGAGTGCCACGATCGGTGGTCAGCTGAGGTAGTCTGCAACATTATTGGTGCTACCCTTCTTGTACTTGATGTTCAAATGAAACTGTTGCAGATATGTGGACCACTTTTGATGGTGATCATTCTGCAACTTCCCTTGCATCTGTATGAACTGCAGGGGCCGGTGGTCTATGTGGATGATTTTTTCCTTCCCCAAAATGTAATGCTTCCATTGTCGACAAGCTTGCACAATGGAATACATTTCTTTGTCATAAGTGGGATACTTGCGAACTGTGTCAGACAATGTCTCACTGTGATATGCCACTGGATGTCCCTATTGATTAAGAACTACCCCAATAGCATAGTTAGAGGAATCTGTCTCGATCTCAAACGGTTGTTGCAAGTCTGGTAATGTGAGCACTGGGACAAATTAGAGTTGATTTTTCAATTCTGTGAACACCTTTTGTTGAGATTCCGACCAAAAGAATTTTTCTCTTGCTCCTCCCTTGGTGACTTGACTCAAGGGCCAAGTGATATGAGATAATCCCAACATGAACCTACGGTAGAAATTAGCAATACCCAGAAATCTGCGAAGCTCTATTATAGTGGTTGGGGCTGGCCAATCCCGAATGACTTGGATCTTGGTTGGATCCACATGCACCCCCCTTTCATCAATAATGTATCCCAGATATTGAACCTAGGTCATGCCAAAATTGCACTTCTCCAAATTGGCACACAAATTGTGTTTCCACAGTGTTTGGAGGACTTTTCGAATGTGGTGGAGGTGCTCTTCCCAAGTCTGGTTGAAGATCAGAATGTCATCTAAGTACACCACTACAAATGAGTTGGTGAATGGCCACAAGATGTCATCCATCAACCTCATGAAGGTTGCGGGAGCATTCATCAACCCGAAAGGCATGACCAGCCATTCGAAAAGGCCTTCCTTGGCTTTGAAGGCAGTCTTCCACACATTGGAGGGTTCAATTGGTACTTGGTGATACCCAGACTTCAAGTCGATTTTGCTGAAATATTTCACCCCTTTGAGTTGGTCTAGAAGGTCATCAATTCGTGGGATCGGGTACCTATTCCGGACAGTGATATTGTTCATCGCCTGATAGTCAATACAGAGTCTCCACGTCCCATCCTTCTTCTGTACCAACACGATCGGGCTTCACCAGGGCAATGAACTTGGTCGGATGTGACCTTTCTGCAGCAGTTCTTGAATCTGCCTCTTGATTTCATCGTTCTCCAGAACAGAGCACCAATAGATCGGTCCATTTGGTAGCGGCACACCTGGGGTCAGATAAATCGGGTGCTTGACCTGACAGTGTAGAGGAACACCTGTGGGTGAGGTGAAGATGTCCTCGTGCTCCTCCACAACCTGGTCCATTTGTTGTTGTCGTGCAGAGGAGCCCTGTCTGGACGTCATGGCCACTATCTTCTTCTTTCCCTGGGGGTGTATCATCAGGAAAACAAATTTCCTAGTTTGGGAAATGAGCTTACTGCATTATTTTGTAGTAACCAAAGAGATAGCAGCAGGAGGTGGTACCTTTGGTATCCTATACAACTTATTTCCCAAAGTAACAATAAAAGCGCGAGGCCGAGACTCATACACAGCATGACGCTTCCACAAGTATGGTTTTCCTAATAATACATCAGAAACATCAATAGGAGAAATGTCACATAACACCTCATCCGTGAAGGGCTTGATGCTATATGGAAGGCGGCACTGCTGGCTGACGCGGAGATCTCGTCCTTGGTGAAGCCACCCGATGGTGTGTGGATGTGGGTGAGCTGTGGTTGGCAAGCCCAACCGCTTCACGACATCTACTGAAATGAGGTTCTTTTCGCTCCCATTATCAACAATGAACTGTACTTGGGATCCCTTTACCACATCTGGGATTGGAAGAGACGTTCCTCCTCCTCTGGATCTTCCGGTTCCTCCTTATGGATCTTCATAGTGGCAACAGTGGCGTTGGGCTCCGCATCAGTAATCTATTTCCCCTTTTCGTTCGCTTGTCAGGTTTTGATTCAGAGTCGGAGCATGCATCTGACTCAGAAGCCCTGATCTCGGCCACCAACGACTTCTTGGCCCGACACTCACTTGTGTTGTGAGTGGAGCACTTATGGAACTCACACCACTTCCCCGTGTCCTTCTTTGGCTTTGCGGTGTTGTTCTTTGCTTGTGGCTTTGACAAGTTGTCTTGAGCCGCCATGCCTTGGCTCTGTCCTTCGTTCTGCGATTTGGGAGCACCTTTCCCTTGCTTTTGATTCGCATATCCAAAGTCTCGTTTCTTCTGTTTTAATTTCTGCTCAATATTGGCAGCATACTGGTATGTTGTACCAAGCGAGGAGATGTCAAGGAACTCCATTTCCTCCTGAATGTAGCAGACAATTACAATAACTTAGCACCAGATGTTTCTCTGAATCTTTGATACCCAACTTTGTGCGCAGGGTATGGAACAGATTCATCAACTCATGCACATCTTGATCCCTTTGTTGTCGCAGCGTGGTCCATTGTATGTACTTGTCCTCATAGCTCCCCACATGATAGTATTGTTCCTTGATGGCGTCTCGAAAAGATGTGCAAGTGGGTATGGCCGAGAATAGAGAGGGTTTTGTATCATCCTTTTTCTCACAGTAGGTTTCCCACTAGTCCTTGACATGGGGGGTATATTTGAGGAGTGCAAAAATAATCTTATCCCGGTTGGAAAAATCATGAACCGAGAAATATCCTTCTAATAGATTCAACCATCTATCTACGGCATCTACATTTATTTGACCCTCAAATATGGGAATGTCAAAATTTACTTGTACCTTAAAGGGAGTCGCACCTCCAGAGTGGCTGCTGGATGCAGATGCGCCGCTAGTGGGTAGCCGTTGAAGGATCTAGGAAAAGTTATCCATCATCGCGTTCCTTTGTTTTTCGAGGGCCTCCTCGAGAAATATTTTGATAGGATCTCCTGCTCCCTCATCTTTATTTTTGTCCCCCATGGGCGTCCTTCGGGGTTTGCAAGGCTAATCTTGCAAAGGTTCCACTAGATCGAGCCCTAACTCCTTATACCCCGACCTCGTTGGGGACATGCAAAGAAAGATCGAGAAAAAGCAAACTGCTCTGATACCACTGATCCAGATTTATGCAGGAACACAACAAAATACAAAAATAAACATAAACATAGAGATGCAGCGTAAATAAGGCTTCATTTCATTAATATCAAATAGCATAAATATTCTTACAAACATAATGGAAATAAAATTGCTAGGGTGCTCGTAGCGAATCTCTGAGAAGAGGTGTGGCGGCTACAGACCTTTGAACTATGTTACAATGAAGCTCGAGGGCCTATTTATTATGGAGAAACAATGGATATTTCTAAACGTCCAAAAACCTAACCCTAGGAGACGAAGCGCCAAAACTATGGGCCCTGTTTGGGTAAATTGGTGTTTCAACTTCCCGGGTACGTAACTTCTACATCCTATCTCCATTTGACGCACATGATACATCATTAGAAATATCTATCCAAGGACTACAAATGTCACCACAAATATTGATTTTGGAACATTTTTTGGAAAAGCAATGCCCAAAAAAATCGTTTAGGGCCTCAAAACGGCTCCGGAAGTTCAAGACCCGAAAAACTGCTAAAAATAGTAATTTGTGCTGAAACTGAAAAACTGAAAGAGACAATGGTGGGGCCCCAAGTGGAATAGGTGGATGACCACCAATATCCACATGGATCAGCCAAGCTGTAGACGGGAGGAAAGGAAAGAAATAGGGGAGTAATAGGGGAAATCCTATGCTTCCCATTTGAATTCCACGAGATTACTTGGAAATCTGTCACCTCACAGCATTAATGTAAGGACGTTGACAGTGGGACGTAAACGGAGACAAAGACGAAACAAAGATGGTGGAAGGTTTAGGATGGCAATGGTTTCGAGGGTGTTAGATTGCAGATATGTTTTTTTAGCATTTGAAGGATAGATCTGTAGGCTTATGATAGATTCCTCCCTTATGTTGGAGGAGAGCTAGCCTTATGTGAGAAGGATGATCACTAAGGTGACAATGGGTGATGTCCTCGAGTAACTTTGGGGTTTGTAGTTGATAATTGAATCTATATTTTGAAGCACAAATCTTAGAGGTAGAAATGAAGTGTTTTTCTCCTTGGATTGATGGAATGAGTTTGTCCCAACAACTTTGCAAATGCTAAATTTCTATTTTGTCTTATATCATTTTTAAATGCCTTTCTCTTTCAATACAATACCAATCAGCAACCTTGAGGGATATGTTTGACAATATTTTGAATCCTCGCAAACCAACATCCTCGTGGAAGTGTTAATGGTTTAGTTTTTGGATCTCTTTCTCAAGATATTATCAACCACCACATGTTATTTATTTTGAATAAATAACATGAGAATCTACATAAATAAGATAGAAATAAATAACCCTTTTATAATGTAAATGATACTATGTAAAGACCAAATTAATTGTGCATAAAAGTTACTCGTTTGACAACATGCATTGTTTATGGTCTTTGGAGCAGGTTTCATCTTCTTCAAGAGTTTGATGAGGATAAAAGAAATTGTTGAAGATGCCCAGTCGGTCATAATAGGTAGTGGTGGAAAACTCATTCCAATGACATTATGGTTGAGACTTGTCGGAATGATGATCATGGAAGCTACTCTTGAATCATAAATCTGTTGAAGGTTCTAGCTTGATTACAGAGTAAATTTCTGCTCTTCTCCTTTTTGCTTCATTGAAGAAAAACAAAAATAGTGGTTTTGAGTCCTTTATGTAATATTATTCTAATATTTGAATTCTTCTTTTGAATGTGTTGTGTTAGTTTTCGGAATTTCTTTTGATTGGCATTGAATCATGCATTTATAGCTTCTTTCTAAATTTCACTTTCAACCATTTCTTGGTACTTTTTAGGGCATTCATCTAAAGAGTGGTGTTCTATGTGGGTGAGGAGGATATGAATCATGATATAATAAGACATTCCTTTGGTTAAAGTTACTGCGTTTAGGAAGTATTGGCCATAGTTATGAGGTTTTGATTGGTGAAATGTTGTGAGTTAATGAGATTTTCTTAACAGGTTACACCAAAAACTTGTTTTTAAAACATTTGAGGCACCCTGAGGGGTATATAAATTCAGAAAAGTGCTTTCTATTCTTATTTACTCGAGTAGAAGACTTGTAATCATTTTGGTAGTTCATCTTAGCATAGATGATAAGAAACATAATATGATATTCACTAATATTTTTGTAAAGAATATATGGGTGGAAAGAATTTGGCATATTTTAGAAGCCTTTGTTTGAATCACTTCACTTGTTTGGCTAGTTTGAAAGGGTTTCTAGAATCCAACTTTTTTGTCTATCTTACCATATTGGGTGAAATTGGCTAAGGCATAAATACCCTCTCCAATGGAAACACTATTTATTCCAATTTCAAATGAGAATGTATCACTAATTTGAGACATATAATTGACTTATAAATATCTAGATTTAGTGCCAACATTTTTCTCTTTATCATCCCCTCAGTGGAAACAAAATACATTTTTACAAACTAATCAAGATCAGTATTTTTAGTAGAAACCTATCAACATGAAGACTATTATGGTGAATGCAACTATGAAGTGGTAAATACATACAATATTATAAGTATTTAGATATATCCTTATATCCTTCGGCATAAAATAAGTGCCATGATCAAGCATACCTCCAGGGCCCACCACCCATATTGCCCTCCAAGTCACAATTGGTTATCAAAATAATTGTAATTTTACTCAACAGCTCAAGCATAAACAATGGAAGAAATTGGAGCTACAATTGGGGATTATTTTTCCATAGATATGAACTCGCCTCTAACATAAATGATATGCATTCCATTGTTTGGTAAGATTACCATCAATGCTAAAATCAAAGGCAAAACAAAATGCCAGAGATACAAAGCCACTCATTTCAATTGATCCAGATGTAATCCAAAAGGAAGAAGAAACAAATATTCTTCTTGTGCCTTCTTCCCTTAGTGTTTCTCCTGATGCATTGAATCCATTGCTTTCTCCTTCTCCCTTACACCCTTTCTTTCGAAATTCAACTTTCCATGTCTTATCAAGGCTTCGTGCTTTCAATTTTTTTGAAGCAACAACATAGATAGTAAATGGAATGGTAGTTAAGTGTTGGAGCTCACTAGCACCATACCTGGGCAATGTGATTTTTTGTCCACAACTAGAGACAATGTTTCATATCCTTATTGGGAAATCCAACAAAACAAATGTGTGGCTTATTTGAATACAACAGTTGCAAATTATTGATTTTTAGACATTCAAAATATCTTGACAAGTGAGGGTGAAAATGAGATTCTTCCTTTTATTTTTTCTACTTAACAATCAAATCTCACTGAAGGCTCTAGTCCTATTAAGAGCATAAAATAGATTGAACAACAAATCAATGGGAGTAAACTTTTGGCTGGTTGCAAAAAAGTGGATCTAGTGAAAGAATGTTCCAACCCTACTTATCAACCTGGCATCTCAAAAGTTGCAAGAATAATTTCTTTGAAGGTGCCTGGGTTATTTACTCCAGATGATGTGTGAGTGTCACTTGTTAAACAACCTATAATGAATTATTTTGAGAGTGTTTTCTTTCAATGGATGGCAAGCCATATTACCTCTAAAAGATCCAAATTAGTTCTCACAGTTCTTTTCAATTGCAATGTGAATAGAGTATGTCATATATTTTTCATAAACCCTTTAAAGGTGGCAAGAAATTGTATTTTTTCAATATTTACTATTTTAAGCTAAGGCCAACCTAGTCAGCGTTCTTCGATCCAATACCCAACTACTATAAGTGTGATTAAATACACAGTAACCCTTATTTGCATCATACAACATTTTGTCACAATGCCCTCGCTATTAACATTCCAGAATCTTCTTGGGATTTGGTGATGTCCTTAGTACTAGATTTTTCATCATTGACTTCATTATCATTGGATTCTTGATTGCTCCTTTGTTCCTGACTTGGACTTCTTTCTTCTACTACCTTTTTACCTTTGTTTTCAATATGCCATGGCACTTCAATTTCATCTGAATTTTATCAATATTTTACACAATCTCAGCTCTTGAATGGATACTTCAAGATAATTATTTTTACCTCAGAATCTTGGATCTGTGGTTGTTATGAAACAGTGCAAATATTCTAGACTTATTTTCTTCAAAATCTTAGCTTGTAAATTCAATTTTTTTAATTCCAGATTTTGACTCTAGATCTTGACTGAAATTCAGTACTACTTCTATGATGGATACCCTAGATTCTTCACGAATGAGAGGAATTAAAACCCAGAAAATTAATCATGATCTCTTATTCTTGATATGATGAAGAAGCAAGGTTCCCAAGAATGCATCAAGTGTAGAATGCTTCAAGCGAGGTTCTCAAAGTGACTAAATGTAGCCCGTTTTGAATATGAATTTGGATGCTGCTACAATGTTTCAAGCTATTAGCTTCAGAATTTCCTTCTTCTCAAATCAACATGCCTGGAACCTATTTCTTGAGATATTTGAAGCCCTCTTAGAGATGTCATACTATGTAGGACTTCTTCTGGCCTTTGTTAACTTCTGAAGTAGATCTAGTACCAACCTCGACCCTCTGAATAAGGCTTAACACATTCACTAGAGACAAGGACTTGAAGGCTTCCAATATGAACTTCTGGAGTAGGCATATTTGAGATATCTTCCTTCAAACTAGGCCTTCACATTATTCAAACTAGGATGGTATTTTTTTCCCCTCCATCTGTTTCACCTGTTCCATTCATCACAAATGACAAACTTTAGTTTTTCCCTTCTTTTAATTTGTTCTTTATGTACATAATTCACCCAATGGTTCCTTGTGCTCACAATACCATAGGTGTACATATAACAAAGGAGAAATGGAAGGAAATTTCTTATCAATTTAATGTATAGATGGGTGCCACTTTATGCGTTTTTCTTAGAGTTGACCATATTCCACTTCTCCTTTGGATTTCTTATCAATGTATCTATGTTAAATGTGGACAGGTGAAAAATCACTATGCCTTATTTGACATGTATCATCAAGGTTTTGCATGTGGTGACATGGACATACATGCTAATGCAATCAAGATTCTTAGAGGATGGATACCAGATTGCACGTGCACAATATTTTGCAAATAATATGGGCTTGTAGGTTATCTAATGTGGGTTACAATAATTTTTTTTCTTTGTGAATGAAAGAAATTGATATGGTACATGAATTAGGGAATGCTTTTTGAAGGAAAATATTGTATTGTAAGTATTATGTGGATTATTTTCATCTTGAATTTGAATTTTCATCTAGTTCGCTCAGTTTTGGACATCTTACCCATCGAATAACTTGCCTTCCTTTCTTGTCATTTTTTTTGTGTGTATAGAGTGCTCCCAATGTTTCCTTTTTATTGATTCATGCATGTTATCACAATTCCATAGGTGTAGATCCAATAGAGGAGTAATGGAAGAAAATTTCTTATAAAATTAAGGTATAGATGGGTGCCACAATATGTGTGTTTCTTAGAACTGACTATATTCCACTTCTTCTTTGGCCTTCTTATTAATGTGTATGTGTTAAATGCATACAATTGAAAAATCACTATCTCTTATTTTAAATGGCTTATCAAGGTTTTGCAAGTCGTGACACAGACATAGATGCTATGGAAATCAAGGTATTTTTGGAGGATGCTTACTAGATTGCATGCGCAGAATATTTTGCAAAAAAAATGGGCTTGTATGGATAGAGAGTATGTTGTCTAAGGTGGGTTACAATAATTATTTTTCTTTGTGAATGAAAGATATTGATATAGTACATGAGGTAGGGAATTCTTTTTATGGGAAAATATTGTAATTTTTATGGTAAGTAGTATGTGGATTATTTTCACCTTGATTTTGATTTTTCATCCAGTTCACTACGTTTTGGACATCGTACCCATCAATTGACTTCTCTTCCCTTATTTTCATTTTTTCTTTGTGTACAGAATGCTTCCAACAATTCTTTTCCTTGCTTCATGCATGTGCTCACAATCCCACAAGTTTAGATCCAACATTGGAGCAATTAAAGGAAATTTCTTATCAATTTAAGGTATAAATGGGTGCCACTTTATGTGTTTTCCTTAGAATCGACTATATTCCACTTATCTTTTGGATTTCTTATCAATGTGTTTGTGTTAAATTTGGACAAGTGAAAAATCACTATCCTTTCTTTGGCATGGCTTATCAAGGTTTTGCAAGTGGTGACATGGACAAAGATTCTAAGGCAATCCGGATATTATTGGAGGATGGTCACCAGATTGCATGTGCACAATATTTTGCAAAAATAATGGCCTTGTATAGGCAAAGGGTAGGTTGTCTAAGGTGGATTGCAATAATTTTTTTCTTTGTGAATGAAAGATATTGATATAGTACATGAAGTAGGGAATGATTTTTGAAGGGAAAATATTGTATGACATATATTATGTGGATTATTTTTGTCTTAAATTTGGATTGTTGATAAAACAGTAAAATAACATTTGGGATCCACCAGTTGTAAATATAGGCATTTGGAACCAATATTCTTTTTTTGATATTCAATTTTTCTCTTAGAAGTTTGTTCAAAATGAAAGGCTATGACATATTTGTATTCTTGCAAACAAGCAAGAATTTGATATCTATCTTATTGTGATTTCTAACCATCACTGCTTCACCATTTCTCATTTGAGATTATCACCTTATTAATGCAATTTTGAATCACTTGTTTTTTGGCCCTTTTTGAGATACGACAAGATATATTTTTTCTCATACATTTACCTTTCTAATGCTTGGAAACTATTTTTCTCATGTGTTCATATGTTTATATATTAACAGTGGGTGTTATTTTTATACTTCCTCTTATTTTTCCATGGTTATTTGTTTGACATTCTTGTACTTGTGATTCTACCACAGTCCACCTTTTCAAATTCAAGCCTTTTATGAATGTTGACTATATTTTGTTCTTCATGTGGCAAAATTTCTAGTTGTCACAAAGTTTGGATAGGAAAATTTTCCATTATTCCCATTGCTTTCCATCCTCCCTCCTTTTAAATCCCTCTCTAGTCATTTTTTTAGATACTTCATGGCCACAATTAGTGTAATAATGATACAATAAAATAAACTTTCTCCTTTCCCAATCAAATAGAACTACTGTTTTTTTTTTTTTACTAGTCTCCGAGGAAAACCTCATGGGGAAATCCAAGAGATGCCATTCCCTACATTCCTGTACAACAGCCCTAGTAAATCTGCTGGCATAGAGTAGTGACCATCATGCATGGGGGATTCAAATAATTTACCTGATGGGAATGCCAAAATTTCCAATGTGGTTAATCAAGGGGGAGGCTACGAGATATCTCTTCCCCTTTTTGTATTTTAAAATGGAATTTTGTCTGACTCCTTTACCACCATTATACAATAATTTGGTAACATTAAGCAGAGTGTTCATGTCCCTAGGGTTCAACAACCTCTCCCTACCTGTGAACAAACACCTTTAAGCCATAAGGAGGCTAATCCTAATGCAACTTGAGGACTTGACTTGACTAGACATCTACCCATGAGAGTGCTAATTCATAGTTACTTTATCATATTTTACAATTAAATCAAACCTTGGTTGCACAAATCAGAACTCATTTATCTCTTTTTATACCCCTTCAACGTAGTGTGAATGTGAGCTTACCCTATGTGGTTATGCCTGAAACACAAAAGGATGCCACTAATTACCTTGGTTATAAGATTGATTAATACTACCCCTCCACACTTAGACTTAAAGAAAATAGGTTGCCCATCTATATGCCTTAACTCCCTAAGTATGATGGATCTAAGAATCCCAAAGAGCATATGTGTTCGTTGTTCTGATAAAGATTTCTAATGAATGATGTGTTGGCTAAGTTATTTCCTTCCAATCTAATTTGACTAGGTCCAAGTGGATAGAATGGAATCTCCACTGATGCCCATAATGGGTTTAATAACATAAAGATTAACTCCATTTACTAGTTTAGACATCTCATCCACCAATCCATCTTTTCAAATACTTTAACTACAACAAAATGGAACACCATTACCTAGTTGATGAATATAAAACAAGGGAGTTAGGATTCCAAGGTTGGCACAATAGAATAGATGGTAGGAACTCCAATCTAGGATTAAGGATAATGTCACTAAGGTCACTTATATGGAAGCTTTCACTGAGGTTTGAATAATATCTTATGCTTTAAGTGATGAGAGCTAAGCCACAAACCTTAGATCAGGCCATGTTGTTGCCTATAAAATAGCAAAAATCCATGTCTTGGCTTGAAATTTTTACATATTCATTCTAACTCCAAACCTTAGCTAGATAGAACCATACTCTTAATAATTAGAAAACTATAAATCCACCGTGAACACCCAAAGAGAACCTCAAAAACCAAATGCCCAATCTCCTAGACCTAATCATCGAAATGTGCATAATCCTCCAAAGAATTACTAGGATAGAAAGGGGTACGGACCAATGTGAATGTGAATTGAATTCAAGCCTTTTATGAATGTTGATTTTATTTTGTTCTTCATGTGGAAAAATTTCTAGTTGTCACAAAGTTTTGATAGGAAACTTTTCCACTATTCCCAATTCTTTCCGTCCTCCCTTATTTTCAATCCCACTCTAGTCGTTTTTATAGATACTTCATGACCAAAATTAGTGTAATAATGATGCAATAAAAGAAACTTTCTCCTTTCCCAATCAAATAGAACTACTGTTTTTTTTTTCCAATGAAAACCTCATGGGGAAATCCAAGAGATGCTTCCCTACATTCCTGTACAACATCCCTACTAAATCTGCTATCATAGAGTAGTGACCATCATGCATGGGGGATTCAAATCATTTACCCGATGGCACAAAAATAGCCAATGCTCAGCAACAGTGGTAACAAACGGTTGAGCTAAAAAATTGGGAAACAGTAAAATAACATATTTTCATTTGGTTTCTAAAAATAATGTCACTCACCCAACTCAATTGGCTAGATCAGAATATGAACAAGTTACCTTTTCTTGTAGCAGCATGGCCAATCACACCATGGATGGCAGATGAGGATCCCGTAAAAGAAAGACTATGGAAAGCATTTCAAGTCCATATTTAGAAGTCCTCTCACGTTCTTCATAGTGGGATGATGGCCACCTCTTCCTTACAACTCCTGGATAGCGCACCATTGGTAACAGCCTAAATATTCCTGATACCAGTGGAACAATTCTTGTTGTTAGGCCTGTAGAATAATCAGTCATACCAAGGGCTAGTGTAGGGGATGTGGCTCAAGATTTCAGAGGTTTATCTATTGTTGGGAAATCAGAAGCTCCCTGGAGAGTTATTTGAGAAAGACACAACCCTCCACATCAATAGGAATAATGTTTACATCAAATATGGCCATACAGAAATGTTGGAAGGTATATACCTGACTTGTAGTCAAATTCTTCACATTCCAGGAGACTAATTTATGTGAACTTTTCAATGTTAAAAGTAGCCTTGGCATAATTTAGCAATACAAAGAACCACAAAAGCCAAAGAATTTTCAGTGTAGAAGGTTATATAATTGAAATATTTACATCATAGTACATCTACAATGGTACCTATACTACTTTTCTGCCAGAAAAGGACTCAATCAGGTTTAAAATTGAAGGGAAAAAGACTACAAGGTCTTCTCATGCCCATGTAATGTATAAAGCCAGAATAAAATTCTTATTGGCTTTGAATCTCATGCATAAAAGTAGTTATGACTTCCTCATATGTGCCAAAGACAGACATGTGAAACAATGCTCATCTGATCCACCCAAAACCATTCAAATCAAACCCTCTTTCCTTGTAGGAAACTGTGGTATCACCATTGGAATTCAAGTCTAAATCCTCTATCATTTTAGAGAATTTGTACCCCTTGGAACATGTTTTATATTGATTCATGTAAAATTTGGATGCCTCATATATTTGACTATTTTCTTGAAGAGATAAACCACTAGAAAAGGTTAATGTTCTTTACACGGGTGGATCAACAAGAGCTCCATTTATTTTACACTCTTTTCCTTTTTTGTATGATAAACGGTTGTAATTTTCTTCTTCTTGTACTATGCCACTGGTAGCCCTCTCATGAAATACAATTGAAGAATCCTTGGTCCTAGAGGAAGGTGAAGAAATATTTTATTCTCCTGTCAGTTCTTGCAACCTCATATCTTCTCTGATTTCATCGTGATAAAATTTCACTTTGTTATCATAAGTAGACCTTGGGCATTTTCTACCAACAACTTGCAAATTCTATGTAAGACTCTTCCCAGGGATTTCAGGCATTATGGATAAGGTCAAAGCAGAAAATGTAGAGTTAAAACACTCACTTTTCACTTTTGAGGCCAATTCAGGAAGTTTTGCATGAGTAGCTTCCAATCTAGTTTACCCCACATTGTAACCTGCAAGAGTTTCCCTTTCTTTTTCTAGAGTTGTCTGCAAGTACTTTCACTATGCTTCTATATGACATTGCAAGTGTCTTTGAACCTGATAAAAATAAAGGCTCAAAATCAATGTGACTTTTTTAAGTTCAGACTTCACAACATCATAGTAAAATCATGTACAAAAAATGGAAGCCAAAAAAAGGGAAATATATCCCTTGCCTCCAGTTGCTTGTGCAACCTTCCCTGTACTTCCATTTGCATACTCAGAGTCTTTGTGATTTGTAAGGTGCTGAGATAAAATAATATAATGTTAGCTATATATTCCTCAATATTAAGAATAAAAAATCATTTGGAGAGGATAAAATGGCCTAGAGACCTTAAACCAGAAGCACCATACTCTCCTAATATAAATAGACTACAACAGTCTCACAAATCCTAACAAAATTAATAAACATTTTTTAACAAAAACCACCCAGTTTTTGGCTGGAAAAGGATAGGTCAAAATTTGGGAACATATCACTCTGGGAATTCTTGGGTAGAGCCCATAACAGAATGCACTAAGAATAGAAGCTGAGAAAGTTGTGGTAAACTCCTAGCAGCCTACATCTATACCATAGCCCAATCAACAAAAAATATGAAAGCATAAACCCAAGATATGAGCACGCTGAGAAAATAACAAAGTTTGAATAGTATGCCTATCCAGATTGAATGGAAATCCTATCATAAATAAAGTGACTTAAAATAGAGAAAATAAATTGTGTTGTGTGTAAAAAAATGTAGATGAAAAGATGATAGTGATGCTTAATCTGTCATATTTGTTGGAATGATAGCGCCAACCCAGTATGTTTCGTGTGACGTTTGGTATAAAGAGGAGTTAGACTTGGCAATGCTTCTAGCTCCAATTGTGGTCCAAGGGAGCGTTCATCTTCTCAATATGAAGCATCTAGTTCAAGAAACATGATGATGGGTATTGCTAGTAATACATGGTTTGTTGCAGGTTCAGAGAACATACCAACTAATCATGAATCTGGAAATCGGGTTCCAATGAACAAAATCAAAATGGACCTGGGGATATTGCTTCTTTGATGTTACATCTGCTACCAAGTATTACTTGGGGATCAAATCATATTCCATTCACACAAGCACCTAGGAGAAGTAGTGGTTCTTCTGAAGGACAAGGCTTATTATCGTCTTTTTCTAGGCCTTCATAGGATAGTCATTTTAATACTTTTTGGAATATTCATCATGGATGTGCCTTTACCACCAGTCACTGGTTTGCAAGTCCCACAATATCTTAGATCTGTAGCAGTATTGATGGAACACCAAGGTGATGGGTTGGTAGGTGCACCATTTGGATCACTGCAAGCAATTTCTTCTAAAGTGATGGACGCGACAGAATAATGACTATGTTTTGTAACTTACCAAGAGTTTTTAATGAAGCTTAGTTTTAGAGACAATGACTAATATTTTAATGACATTTTTTATGTAGTTCTTCACACTCTAAGGTGGCTATAATTTCGGATTTTTATCTTGATGAAATGATCTATATATAGAGGTCCTTGCTTGTAAAAGCAACTTGGGTAGTGGGATGTGTAAGGCGAATTGGATTTCTCCCAACACAGGGAAGGAGGGCCAACATAGAGTAAAGTTCCCAAATCCCTCTCAAGGCAAATATAAATTATGAAATTCGTTTCAAGTTATTTATAATATTCCTTGTTATTAGTTAGTGACTAATGTTCTTCCTCTTAGGTTCATATCAAAATAGATTCCTGAGACTCAAAATTTTGATGCTTAACAGTTTTGTCTGAGACGCTGGTTTTAAATATGTCTAAGCTTGTTTGGTCTATGGTAACAACTGTGGAAGGAAGGGTAGCAGTTTCTAGTGAGGTGATCTCTACTTAAATTCTGTTAAATTCTCATCTTGAGTCTTGTTTTAGCTAGGTGTAACATCAATTCCTAAATCATGAAAGATAAATATATTTTCAAGGTTACTGTGCATCATGAAATTCCAACAAATATGTATTATAATAAATATCTGAGTCATATGTGAAAATTTTGAAATTTGACCTTTCTTTGAAAGATACAAAGGAGTTTTAATGCCATTTATATGAACATCATAGCTACTTCATGTGTGACCAGAAATTTTTTAGACACTTGTTATAAAATATGTGTCTATTGGCAACTTGCACATGTTATTTTTATTACTCCTGTTCCACATGTATTTACCAAAAAAACCCTAATTTTGTATTTTTTTTATCCTAAGACATACATATCCCTACAATTCCTGAGTTATCTCTATCTAAATTGTAACAGATTACATACATATCCCTACAATTCCTATTTTTATCTCTATCTAAATTGTAACAGATTACTTTCCTTCTTTTTGTAGCAGACATACTTTTATATTGTAGATTTCCATAGGTTTCATACTACCTGTATTTCATTTTATTCTATTAATATATTAAGCGTAAGTATCCCTTATTGACCATGCCTATGTTTGTTATTTTTTCCCAAAGGAAACTTCACAGTGAAATTCAAGGGATTCTTCCCCACATTTGAGGATGACATCCCTATTAAACTGATTGGTATACAAACTAACCAAGTGTCTAGCAACCTTGTTGATAGGTTGATGAGAGAATCCCTTGGGCTATATATATATATATATTTGTGTGTGTGTGTGAAATAAAGTGCATCTTATATTCCAATAATACACGCAAAAGGAATACATGATACAATGTTGACTAATACTCTAAGTAGAAAGCGTCCTCTCATATTCACATAGTCTGGAGTGACAAAGAGAGTTTTCAAATTGATAACTATCTAATATTTCTTACACAAAGAGATCTTAATGTTGATTTTTGTAGCTCGGGTAGGTACTTCTGCACAGGCCTTGTGTCTGTTAGAAAATTATATATTACAGAGCAATGCAACACATAAAATATACGTAGTTCACCCAGTTTGGGCTACATCCACCTTGAACAGCCATTCCTTCCTTTCTATTATCCAGCAAAATGAAGAGACGCAACCTACAACAAATCCGCTGTAATATCCTCTATTCTCTCTCATAGTCTCCCCATCTGTTTCTTGCTATGAGAATACTCATACAATACACAACCGCAATACAACACCCTCATTCAAAGTGAGGGGGTTGCCTTCTAGGGCAAAAAACCCTAAACTAAACATAACTTCTACTGTTAGATCATCCGCCTAATGAACGGCCCAGATTGACTAGAAATTACTATACTTTTACAAGGCCCCCCTGGACCCCCTAGGTAGCGTTTAATTTAGGGCAGCGTTGCCGCCCCATTAAGGTATAGGGGTCCAATACTGTGATAAAAAATAAACAAGATAATTAGGCTCCACACCCAACAATCTCCCACTTGGAGATTGATTGTAGTAACTCCACGGCTGCTTCATTTGCTGGAAAATGACTCCTCTTTGGACCTGGTTGTTTCTCATCTTCATCATCATCCTTGAAGACCAATTGAAACTGAGCATATTCTCAGTTTCTCCCTGGTTACAAATTTTGTTAGCATATCTGCAGGATTCTGGCTAGTGTGTATCTTTTCGAGCTTCAACTGTCCATCTTCCAACACTGACCATATGAAATGGTACTTGAGCTGTATGTGTTTAGTCCTGGAATGAAATGCTGAGTTCTTTGAAAGATGAATTGCACTTTGGCTATCACTGTATAACGTGCCCATATCATGCTTCTTACCCAATTCATCCATAAACCTTTGTAACCAAATCATTTATTTACTAGCCTATGTAGTAGCAACATACTCTGCTTTTGTTGTTGGAAGTGCAACAACACTCTGGATTTTTGAAACCCAACTGACAGTTGTTCCACCTACAGTAAATACATATCCTGTAGTGCTCCTCTTGTTATCTTTGTCACCTACCATATCTGCATCAACATATCCTTGTAGAGCAATGTTTGAACCACCAAAGCATAATTCTTGATTTGTGGTACCTCTCAAATATCTGAGAATCCATTTCACTGCCATCCAATGTTCTTTTCCTCGATTGTTTATGTACCTACTTACAACTCCCACTGCATGTGCAATATCAGGCCTTGTGCAGAACATTGCATACATTATGCTTCCAATTGCTGATGCATATGGAACTTTAGACATATATTCCATTTCTTCTTGGGTCTTTGGGCACATCTCCTTACTAAGTTTGAAATGGCTAGCAAAAGGTGTACTAACTAGTTTTGCATTCTGCATATTAAATCTTTTCAACACCTTTTGTATGTACTCATTCTGAGACAGTGTTAATTTGCAATTTTTCCTGTCTCTAGTTATTCTCATACCAAGGATTTGTTTTGCAGCTCCCAAATCCTTCATTGCAAATGAATTTTCCAATTTTATTTTGAGCACATTTATTTCCTGCATGTTATACCCTACAACAAGCATGTCGTCTACATACAATAACAATATAATATAGCTGCCATCATTTTGCCTTTTCAGATAAACACAATGATCAGAATGACATCTAGTATAGCCTTGTTCAGACATAAACTTGTCAAATTTTAGATACCACTGCCTTGGAGCCTGCTTTAAGCCATACAAGCTCTTCTTTAGTCTGCACACTAATTTTTCCTTCCGTTTGACCTCATATCCTTATGGTTGCTTCATATAGATCTCTTCCTCCAAATCTCCATGGAGAAATGTTGTCTTTACATCTAACTATTAAAGATGAAAATATTCCACTGCTACAAGACTTAAAATAGTTCTAATTGAACTCATCTTAACAACAGGAGAAAATATTTCATCAAAATCAATACCTTTCTTTTGTGAAAACCCCTTCACCACAATTCTAGCTTTGTACCTTTGTTTTCCTCATCTTCTTCCTTCATCCTGTAAACCCATTTATTCTGCAATGTAGTTTTACCTGCATGCAACCTGACTAAGTCCCAAGTCTGGTTATGTATTAAGGAGTCCATCTCTTCTTCCATGGCTAGCTCCCACTTCTTCCTGGTTTCAACCTGCATTGCTTCTTCATAACATTCAGGTTCACCAGAATCAGTCAACAATAAATAATATAACGAAGGAGAGTATCGTTCATGGTGTCTACTTATCTTGGTAGATCTTCTGACACCACTTTCAGGTGTTTGAGGTGCCTGTTGATGTTGTGGTGGTTTTTTTGCTGTCGCTGTTGATTATTATTATTTTCAGGAACCTTTACTTTTTCTTTGATCTCATTTAGAACTGTGTATTCTTTGTTTTCTTTTTCCTATTTCTTTTCCTACAATTGATTCTTATACAAGACATTTTCATTGAATATTACATATTTTCTCCTAATGATTTTGTGATTTTCATAATCATATAAGCAATAACCAAAATCATTAACACCATATCCAATAAATGTACATTTCTTTGATTTTGCCTCAAGCTTTGTTCTATTTTCTTTATTAATATGGACAAAGGTCTCATAGCCAAAAGGCTTTAAAAAATAGTAGTTTACCTTTCTGCCTGTCCATGCTTCCTCTGGAATGCCACCATCCAAGGAACTTGAAGGCCCTCTTTTTATGAGATAAATATCAGTATCTACAACATCTACCCAAAATTGTAAAGGCAATCCTGCATGCAATCTCATGCACCTTGCACGCTCCATGATTGTTCTATTCATCCTTTCTGACACACCATTTTCTTGTGGTGTTCTCAGAACTATCTTCTCTCTGTGAATTTCAAGCTCTGAACAGTACCTATCAAAATCTTTGCTACAATATTCACCTCCATTGTCTGATCTGAGACACTTCAACTTCTTTCCTATCTCAATCTCAACTAAAGCTTTCCATTTCTTGAAAGTATCAAATACATCAGATTTATTTTGAATACAATAAATCCATTTTTTTTCTAGTTGCATCATCAATAAAAGTAACATAATAACGACAGCCACCGAGAAATGATACCTGAGTACGTCCCCATACATCTGTATGCACAGGCTCTAATTTTTCGCTCTTCTTTTCTTTCCAAACTCTGAGAAATCTTACTCTCTTTTGTTTTCCATAAATACAATTCTCACAGAAATCCAAATCAACATTCTTCAAACCCGGCAATGGATTTCTTGAGTGAAGAATCTTCATCCCCTTCTCACCCATGTGTCTGAGCCTATGATGCCATAATGTTGCATCTACTCCTTTGGAAGTTAAAGCATTAACAAAGTTAGAAACACCATTGCATAAATACAATGTACCAACCTTTTCGCCTTTTTCTATTACCAGGGCTCCTTTGGTGACCTTCCAAGTTTTATTTGTGAAAGTTGTCAAACAACCTTCACCACCTAACTACCCTGTTGAAATCAGATTTTTTTCTTCAGATCTGGAACATGCCTTACCTCCTTTAATAGCCATTGGTTTCCATTATGTTGTTTTACAAGAAATTTACCCATTCCAACAGTTTTACAGGGTTTATCGTCACCCAAACGAACTTGTCCAAAATCTCCTTGAACATAGTCATGAAAATATTTCTTATCAGGTGTGGCATGGAATGAGGCCCCTGAATCTACCACCTAGGAATCAGTGACATTTTCGAAAGAAAGAATCAAAGCATTTTGTAACACATCACCTGTCACATTTTCTTCATGATTGTTTTCTTGCTATGTGTCTCCTTCTTTTCCCTTTCGAGACCTATAGTCTTTCTCCAGGTATCCTTTCTTTCCACATTTCCAGCACACTATCCCCGATCTGGACTTGGATCTGCCTTTCCTTGATTTACTGCGATATCCTGAGCTCTTTCCTCTTTCCATTTTTCTTCCCCTAGACTCTGCACTCAAAGCATTACCCGATGTCTCACCGGAGCTTTTCCGTCGCATTTCCTCA
Source organism: Pinus albicaulis (assembly GCA_034641835.2). NCBI lineage: Eukaryota > Viridiplantae > Streptophyta > Pinopsida > Pinales > Pinaceae > Pinus > Pinus albicaulis. The sequence continues at coordinate 564,893,091 of CM076577.1, read as the reverse complement.
CTAAGGATAGCGTCGACAACATCATCAAACTTTAAAGTACTAGATCCAAAGATAGAGTTACTAATGGCCATAACTAAACCATTCCAACTTTCTGGCAATGAGCACATAAATAAAAGAGCCCTAACTTCATCATCAAAGTTTACCACTACAAAACTTAACTGACTGGTAACTGTATTAAAATAATTTAAATGGTCTGCAACAGATCCACCTTTCGACATATTCATATTAAATAAACGTTTCATGAGAAATACCTTATTTGAGGCCAAGGGTTTTGCATATAGTTTTTCCAATGCCTTAATCAAACCCTCTGTTGTTGTTTCCTTTCAAATATTGAAGGCTACCGACGCCGCGAGGCACAACCGTATTGTTCTGAGTGCCTTTCTATCGAGAATCTCCCATTCTGCATCTGTCATAGTCGTTAGCTTCTTTGTTTTTCTGCTCAATGGTAGGTAAATATATTTTTGATACAGATAATCTTCCATCTACATCTTCCACAGTGGGAAGTTTTTGCCATTAAATTTCTCGACCCTAAATTTACCATCTTCCTCCATTGCTCCCAGTCAAACTAGGAACCCTTCTTCCCTACGATATTATCATCCAAATAGACCTTCGGCTCTGATACCAGTTGTTAGAAAATTATATATTACAGAGCAATGCAACACATAAAATATGTGGAAAATACAAGCACACAAAACACATAAAACTAGAGAGACACAAATATACGTGGTTCACCCAGTTTGGGATACATCCACCCCGAAAATCCAGTCCTTCCTTTCTATTATCCAACAAAATGAAGAGACACAAGCTACAGCAGATCCGTTGTAATATCCTCTGTTCTCTCTCACAGTATCCCTATCTGTTTCCCGCTCTGAGAATACTCATACAATACACAGCCGCAATACAATACCCTCATAAAGAGAAAGGGGGTTTCCTTATAGGACAAAAAACCCTAAACTAAACATAAATTCTACCGTCAGATCATCTGCCTAATGAACAGCCCAAATTGACTAGAAATTACTATACTTTCACAAGGCAATTTTACATCTATTGTTAGCTTAGGGGGCATTGCCCCCGAAAACCCCGCCAGGGGGGGACTCCATAAATTCGCAGCCACCCCCCTGGACCCCTCAGGCAGTGTTTCATTTCAGGCGGCATTGCCGCCCCATTAAGATATAGGGGTCCAATGCTATGATACAAAATAAACAAGATAATCAAGCCCCACACCCAACAGTGTCTAGGTGTGCAGAAGTTGCCCACAAACTCCTTAGAACACTTACTCAAGTGTGAGAAATTTCCTAATGTAGCTTAGCCCAAGTCTAATTTAGAAAAAACACATATTGATATGTTGGATTTTTTAGATAAAAGAAACTTAGGAAAATTAAAGTAATTTACTTTAATGGTTTTGTTTTAATCCTAGCCGTTGATCTCAAGGGGAGCGAGATCTAATTTCGACCATTAATGATTTTGATAATATGGTTAGGGGTAGAGATTTACCTCAATGTAAATTTATAAAAGAAAGACTAGGGAGAGGGAGAAGATACACCATATAACGACACTAGCCTCGGGAGGAGGAGTGTGATACTCCAGAGTGCCAAGTTTGAGGGAGTGCATAGAGGTTGGAAATCCAAATCTGCAAAGAAGATCAAGCACTGATATAGGGCAGATCTACTAGATCACATCCAAGCTTATTTTGTATTATGTATTTTCTTAGTTGGGTCATTATCCTAGGACGAGAGGCTAAATAGGTTCTAATTCATTATTAATGATAAAATGATTTGATTGGAAAAATGTGTTTGTGTCATTGTGATTGAGATTTGAATATTTTCTTACATTGAATTTTATTGTATTAGGAACCTAGATGTTCATTTAAATCAATTAAAAAATATTTCTATTAGGAATTTAAGTGCTAGGTCCTAGGTTTGCAAGAAATCTAACACGGTATCAGAGCAAAAAATTTGAAGTAAGTTGATCTCGAAATCACAGAAGCTAGGTCTTGTACATGACCACCAGGCGAGGTTTGACTGTGATTGTGCAAAGGCATTTTTCTAGGACCGAAGTAAATCGGTCATATAGTGACATGAAGCAATTGATCTGTTAGTATGTTTTATAGGGGTTGAATAAAGTATCCACACGTGATAAGGTTGTGTAAGTCATGGAAAAAACATAGTGGTTGAAATAAGGGTCAAGCCCTGCTGCCAATAGAAAAAGACAACTGCACGAAGAAGGGGTGGCTGACTCAATCCGGTTGGTAGAAAAGGATCTACCAACATCACCTTGAAGAAGCACATAGTTTCGAGTGTGGTTTTCCAGGAGAGGTGGGAAGGCGTGGTTGACAATCGTTGGTGGAAGAACTATGGCCTGCAGCCAAGCCCACACTCGACAAAAAAAAACCACAAGAAACATAAGGTGGAAACTCACTAAGAAGGAAGCAACACTGGCTAGACTAGTCGACACCACTCAACTGTTGATAAATCACGAGGGAAAACGCACAAAAATAACCGATAGAAGGGCAGGTGTCAACATAGTTAGTTTATGGATGGAGGACTGCTATCAGAGCCAGCTACACTCGTGTTAGTGCATGTTTAATGGCCACCACGCATGTGGTCAAGTAGCCTCATTGAAGCCGCAAAATCTGACTGAGAATTGGAGCAACTACAGTTGAAAAGCAGGGAAGCACATAGATCGTAGTCATAGCTAAGCAGGTGGGCTATTGGGTCGGGTGCATGAGCTTGTGTCAAAATTCTTGCGCCTACATCCAAAATAGTCTTACGTTCAAAATGGTGCACGTTCTCAAATATAGTTGTTTAATAAGCATACATCCTCACATATAACATTTGGGAAAAGAGTTGTAGGGAATCTTCACAATTCCCTCGCTGCCCATGTCTTTCCTTGTACCAAATCACTAACTTTCATGCATAGCCTTACTAAATAGCATATATTTTCTCTTTTCAACATTTCATAATTATTGAACAATTGCCTCAAGATGTTGTTTATCAACGAAATTTACCTCATGAGAAGTTGTCTCATCCCGAGGAGCAATTTTCTCATCAACAGACCATTTTGAGGGAATTTATAAAGAGGATGGTAGAATAAATTTAAGAGAGATAATTAAATATGACTTCATATTTCCCCAGTTTTGTAAGTGAGGTGGGTAATGAAGCATTGGTGGATCAAACCTTGTTGCTAATAGGAAACGACAAATACACAAAGAAGGGGTGGCCGACACAATCTAGTTGGTAGAAAAGGATATACCAACATCGCCTCGAAGAAGCACGTAGTTTTGAGTGTATTTTCCAGGAGAGGTGGGAAGGTATGAATGTCAGTCGTTGGTGGAACAATTATGGCCTGCAGGCAAGCCCGCACTCGAAAAAAACAAAACCACAAGAAGCATAAGGTGGCAACTCACTAAGAAGGAAGAAACATGGGCTAGACTAGTCGACACCACTCAATCGTTGAGAAATCACGAGGGAAAAGGAACACTAATGACCGATATAAGGGCATTTATCAGCATAGTTAGTTTGTGGATGGAGGAGTGCTATTAGAGACAACTAGACCTGTGTCAGCGCAGGTTTAGTAGCCATGACGCATGTGGTATAATAGCCTAGTTGAAGCCACAAAGATGGGTTTTCAGGCACAATTCAACTGAGAATTGGAGCAACTGCAATTGGAAATTAGGGAAGAACATAGATCTTAGTCATAGGTAAGCATGTGGTTTATCGGGTCAGGTGTAGGAGCCTGTGTCAAACTTCCTATGCCTACATCCAAAATAGTCTTGCCTTCAAAATGGTGCATGTTATCAAATATAGTTTTTTAATAAGCATACATCCTCACATATCACATTTGGGAAAAGAGTTGTAGGGAATCTCCCCAATTCCCTCGTTTCCCATGTCTTTCCTTGTACCAAATCACTAAAATTCGTGCATAGCCTTTACTAAATAGTAGATATTTTCTCTCTTTAAAATCTCATAATTATAATGAACAATTACCTCAAGATGTTGTTTATCAACAAAATTTGCCTCATGAGAAGGTGTCTCATCTCTAGGAGCAATTTTCTCATCAACAGACGATTTTGAGGGAATTTATAAAGAGGATGATAGAATAAATTTAAGAGAGATATTTAAAGATGACTTTGTATTTCCCCATTTTTGTAGGTGAGGTGGGTAATGAGGCATTGATGGTTCAAGCCCTGCTGCCAATAGGAAGAGAAAAATGCGCAAAGAATGGGTGGCCGATGCAATTCGGTTGGTATAAAAGGATCTACCAACATCTCCTTGAAGAAGCAAGTAGTTTCGACTGTAGTTTTCTAGGAGAGGTGGGAAGGTATGGTTGACATTTGTTTGTGGAAGAACTATGGCCTGTAGGCAAGCCTGCACTCGACAAAAACAAAACCACAAGAATCATAAGGTGGAAACTCACTAAGAAGGAAGCAACACGTGCTAGACTAGTCGACACCTCTCAACCATTGAGAAATTGCGAGGAAAAAGGCATGCAATTGACCGATATAAGGGAAGTTGTCAGCATAGTTATTTTGTGGATGGAGGAGTTATATCAGAGCAAGCAAGACCTATGTTAGTGCAAGTTTAGTAGCCACCATGCATGTGGTCGAGTAGCCTATTTGAAGTCGCAGTGATGGGTTGTCACGCACAATCCGACCGAGAATTGGAGCAATTGTAGTTGACAAGCGAGGAAGTGCATAGATCGTAGTCATAGGTAAGCAGGTGGGTTTTCGGGCAGGTTGTAGGAGCCTGTGCCAAACTTCCTACCCCTACATCCAAAATAGTCTTGCCTTCAAAATGGTGCATGTTCTCAAATATAGTTTTTTAATAAGCATACATCCTCACGTATCACATTTGGGAAAAGAGTTGTAGGGAACCTCCACAATTCCCTCGCTACCCATGTCTTTCCTTGTACCAAATCACTAACGTTCATGCATAGCCTTTACTAAATAGAAGATATTTTCTCTCTTCAACGTCTCATAATTATAATGAACAATTTCCTCACGATGTTTTTTACCAGCAAACTTTGCCTCATTATAAGGTATCTCATCTCGAGGAGCAATTTTCTCATCATCATACCATTTTGAGGGAATTTATAAAGAGGATGATAGAATAAATTTAAGAGAGATAGTTAAAGATGACTTCATATTTCTCCAGTTTTGTAGGTGAGGTGGGTAATGAGGCACTGTTTGATCAAATATCAAAGGAATATTTACAAACAATTCTGCACTCTTTCCAAAAGGATAAGAACCCTCAACCACCTAGCAGGGCAAAAAAATTCTTCTAGGATTACTATGAATTCCTTCAAACAGACCAACTAAGCATTACTGACAAATTAAAATACACAAGCAAGATTTAGGAGCTTTCAATTCAACATTTCAGGATTTAATCCCAAAAATTAAACAAAAATGAGATGATTTTAGACCCCTATCACTATGTAATTGCATCTACAAAATCATTGCAAAAATTATTGCATGTCGGGTCAATATCCACTAAGTTGATTCCATGTCATTAGAACAATTTTGCATCCTTTGTGAGAAACAAATCCATTACGGAATAGGAGTAGCGCCCCAAGAAGTGATTTATAACATCAAACCCAAAAATTACAAACAATGTTAGTGAGTTTTTATTTCCAAGGCATATGATAGAGAAAACTGGATTTATTTAGAGCTACTCATCCATATAGGGTTCAATGTGCAATTGGTTAACTAGATAATGAATTTTCTTTCCTCAATATCTTTGCAATTCTAATTAATGACTCAACCTATTCTTCTATCATGCTTATAAGAGACCATGGGTAGTTATGACTAATGGCTCCTCTGTTATTTTTTACTGTAGAGTAGGTGGTCTCAACAAAGTTATAACAGAGTAAAAAATAACTATAAACATGACAACTATACAAATAGGAATTTCCCTAAACTTGACATATTTACTCTTTTTTTATTATGTTTTGCTTTTGGGTGATAGGACCATGGTAGATGAAATTAAGCTAAAAGACCCTACCCTTGAAGAACCAAAATTCCTACCTTAAAAACTACGAGCAACCGAGGAGCTACAAGAATCAACACCATCTTTGATTTGAACCTAAATAGTCTTATTATCTCCGAGTATTTCCCTAATCACAATGACCAGTAGATTGTCCTCATGGATTATTTCTCTCATTCTATCTATCAGTAAAATCCACAAAATGTATCCCTACCTTTCAATCTTGGGAAAAAAACATATAATTGTTATCATTTAAATTATCCATATCTCTTGGAGCCCAGAAATCCATTTATTTTGGATAAGCTTTATCTATAACCTCAAAATCAACCCTATTATAACTTGAAGGACCATTATGTCCTCTTGAGTCTTGATAAAGTATGATGGAATGAAATTGGGTGAAAACCAGATCCAGGTTTACCATGTCAGAACCTAGGTTCATTAAGATGACGACCTTGGTTTGAAGGTATCCACCATAAAAACTAGGACCAACCATACTTATCGTTGACATCTATCTTTCATCATCAATACTAACAAACTGACGACCTATAACCCATGGAGCCCCATGGTCATCATTGCAATGTAATTTATTAGAATACATGCCATGTCCACAAGTTTTTATATGTAATATTTGCATCCAATGTGGGCATTTCTTATTATGAGATTTACCACATCTGAAAATGGCATCATTCACATGATTTTAAATAAGTCTACAAATTAGTTCAACATAATTTTTTTCACATTTACAACTTCCCTCACATTTGTTGGTTCATGAAGCTCGAGCACTTTCATAGCGAAAATAGGAAAAGTCAAACAACAAAAATGGTCCACTCTCTTTTCATTTTCTAATATTATAATGAATTTTTATTAGAGGCAATGTTTGTTTGTTTGTTTTGGTTAGAAAAGGGTTCACTCTTGGTTTTATGTGGCTTTCAATTTATCATATATAACATGTTGAGAAATGAGAAAGAATAATGTGTGACATTTATCTTGCAGAAATTGATGCTGAAACAAATGATACATAGTTTAACCAAGCTATAGTTCACTTTGGTAAAGACGGAGGAATATCTTACAAAGTTTGAATAGTAATATATGAGTTTTTATTTTGTAGATATGTTCTTTTTTCTACCCAAGATATCACAACAAGAAAAATATTGATATTGTAGAAACTTTTTGAGGACCTCATTGACGTAGGTTTTTCTGATGTCCTACCTGATTGATACCTTCTCATATGTCAGGAAGGATTTAAATATGAATTAATATGTTCATGAAACAAATTAGATTCAAATTTTATAGATATAAAATATAAAACAAATGTCAATGTATTTGTTTGATTTTTACTTGACTCTGTTGTGGGCAGGTTACAAGAACTGTGATTGGAAAAAGGATGGGGATGCAATGCATAACACGTCTTGGATATGATTTGTTTGTTGTTAGAGATCCATTAGGCACTTGCGCCATCGAATTTGTAAATGTTTCTAGTAGGAATTCATATGCTTTTTAATGTTGTAATTATTTCACCTCATGGTTATTTTGGGCAAGCAAATGTTTTAGGAATGCCAAACATGATATCGGTGGGTAGGTAAACAAAATTTTTATAATTGCAATTTCCATTCTCTGATATCCTCTCTTTATTGTTTGATTGTATTTTGGACGTTTCTTTTTATTTTGTTTTTTCTTTTAACTCTAAAATTGAAAATACTTGGTATCATGTCCATTTAAAAAACAATGAAATCTTGAAGATGAAATTAGTATTACACGATATTTAGTGGAATCCTTATAGCTATTTTGTGTTAAAATATTTTCATGAATATCATAAAAGTTTACTTTCATGTTGTTATTTGAGCACATGTTTTTTATATACTTGACCAAGTTCACGCGTTAGAAAATAAATTTTTTTTGTGAATAAAACGACAAGGATTAAACATCACACCTCATATTATTTGTTTTCACAAGTTATTTACAACTTGAGTTTTTTAACATATAACTTAGTTGACATGATTGCTCCTAAGCTTTCCCTGAAGGTTGAATATTAAATTACTAAGGTGTTATTTTCTATATATGGTGACATTTTATTTTCTTTGTTTATACAGGTCATGTGGCCACATTATAGTGGTCACTATCGCCCAACTGAAGAAAATTTGGTCGAGTTTCTTACTTGTATGGGGAACAATGGCTTTGACATTGCATATGTTGAGGTATATGTCGTTTAAACTATTTATATTCAAATTTACTTTATATTCTAGTGTTCATTTTCGTTCATGTCTTACACTTTGCATTGTATCTTCTTTTGTTTTCAGAAAATGAACTTAGTATTGATGATAAGAAGAAGAAATTGAAGAAAGAGGAGAGCAATAACATTGGAGCGAAAAATGAAAAAAGAGAGAGAGAAGAGCACTGGTCTAGTGATACCCTTAGAGCCAATATCTCGCATAAGACACACATATAGATATTGATGGTCAAGTCTTCAGAGTTGGTGAATTCACCTGAAATGCCTTGGCAACACAATGATAATGTTTTGATGTGATGAAACATCATTTCATGTGTAAATTGTAGTACAACCAATATTAAGTTGGAAACTGATTGTAATACTCTAACATTTCATTTAATATAATTTATGTGGTTGAGATTATTTATAATTTCACTTGATATTGTTTAGTATTGTAATTAACGTATGCAACTTTATGTTTTCATATTAGATGAACATGCACATTGTATAACATTTTTTAAATCATACAAATTAATTTATGTTGATTAATAATGAACACATAAAATGAATTTAAAACTACTATTTATATTGATTAATGATGAACACAAATAAAATAAATATACGACTGAATTAGTAATTTATAATGATTATTAATGAAAGTAAATAAAATTAATATAAACTACTAAATTAGTTGTTTATATAATGAATATGAAACTACCAAAAAAAGATAAATGACTACTGCAAATGATAAATTTGTGACTACAAATAATGACTAAATTTTGCATATATACAACTATTAGTAGCTTATTTACAGTATCTTAAAACATGACCAAAAATTTAGTCATATTTCTTTGGTCATTAATTAGTTTCAAACGATGGCTAAAATTTGCATATATATAACTATTAGCAGATAATTTACAGTATCTTATAACACGACCAACATTTTGGTCATATTTCTTTGGTCATTAATTGGTTTTCTCAAGTGATTATATAATAATATATTTTATTGTATATTTGGTCATTAATTTTGACAATTAATGACCAAATCAATGATTAAATCAATGACTAAATTAATGACCAAATCAGTAACCAAATTAATGACCAAATATACTACTAGCCAACAAAATTTGAGACAACCAATTAATGACTAAGCTAAAAATGACTAAAAGTTGGTCGCGTGATAAGATACTGTAAATTAGCTACTATTGGTCACCGACCGAAAAAGTAGTCGTTTATATGAAAATTTTAGTCAAATTTTTAGTAACTAATTAGGTATTTTGTACTAGTGTATATGGTTATCTTGAAGTCAGAAAATAGTAATGATGATTTCAAACGGCGGTAGCAATGTCTACTTTATTTCATAATCTAATGTTTTGTTTCCTTCGTTATCTAATTTAACATTTACATACCTTTAAATTATTGCTTCTAATGTTTCAATTGGTCCCTTGCAGGTTGTCTTTGGATGCCTTAGCTGTAAACTTGATCATTATTCCTTGGAGCTTGAATCTTCCATGTCCTGGTTGAATCCTGTCAAATCAAGTCAACTACATAATTTTCTTAAGGATGCAGATTCTCATCAATTCTGTAGCTGATTATTTGAAAAACGAAAAAGAGGGTTATAAGAAAAGTGGGGCTAGAATAGGAAATAAAATCTAAGGTGCCAAGAATTCTTGGTTTTCATCCTATATTTTCTATATAAACATGCCAAAAATGTTTGTTTTCATGTTTATACAATTTTGTTTTTTTGTTTGTTTTGTTATATATATATATATATATATATATATATATATATATATATATATATATATATATATATATATATATTATCTTTTCATCTTTTTATTGAAAAAATGACTTTTTGCAAGTTAAGTTGGAGAGGAAGAAGAATACTTCCTAACCACCTTCGGATCAATATTGTCTTGTAGATGTTTAACAAACTTTTCCTTTGTCAATGGTTTGTGATAAATTCTCAATCGATGACCATTTACAAGGAAGGATACTCTTTCTTCATCAATATTTCTAATTATGACTGCTCCATTGTCAAAGACAGTTTCAATCTCATAAGGCCCAAGCCAATGAGTTTGAAATTTTCCTTGAAAATCTTTAAAATTTGAATCAAAGAGTAATGCCCAATCTTCTCGATGAAATTTCCTTTCTTTTATGAATCTGTCATGCCATTGGACCTTTTTTGTTGAACTATGTTAGTTCTTTCAATAACATCCTATCTCATTTCATCAAGTTCATTTAATTTCTCCATTCTTTTTTTTTGTGCTTAAATAGATCAAGACCCAATTTGATTGTTATCTTAAGAGTATTTATTTGGAATTCAATAGGGAATATGAATTGCTTCCCATAAACAAGTTCATAGGGAGTATTTCCTGTGGTGTTTCTCCATGCGGTACGGTATGCCCATAAAGCTTCTGGAAGCTTTTCTGCCCAATCTCTTCTATGTTGGTGCACAATTTTGGTAAGAATTGCTTCTATTACTTTGTTGGTGGATTCCACCCGTCCATTTGCTTGTGGATGATATCACTAGTACAAAATGGCTAATTAGTTACTAAAAAAACGACTAAAATTTGCATATAAACGACTATTTTTCAGTCGGTGACCAATAGTAGCTAATTTACAGTATCTTATAACGCAACCAATTTTTGGTCGTTTTTAGCTTAGTCATTAATTGGTTATCTCAATTTTGTTATCTAGTTGTATATTTGATCATTGATTTAGTCACTGATTTGGTCACTAATTTAGTCATTCATTTGGTCTTTCACTTTGTCACTGATTTAGTCATTCATTTGGTCACTGATTTAGTCATTCATTTACTCATTGATTTGGTCTTTGATTTGGTCATTAAATGTCACAATTAATGACCAAATATACAACAAAATATATTACTATATGATCACCCGAGAAAACCAATTAATGACCAAAGAACTATGACCAACATGTTGGTCGTGTTATAAGATACTGTAAATTAGCTACTAATAGTCATATATATGCAAATTTTAGTCATAGTTTGAAACCAATTAATGACCGAAGAAATGTGACTAAATTTTAGTCGTGTTATAAGATACTGTAAATTAGCTACTAATAGTCGTATATATGCAAAATTTAGTCATCATTTATAGTCACAAATTTATCATTTGCAGTAGCCATTTATTCATATAAATGACTAATTTAATAGTTTATATTCATTTCATTTACTTTCATTAATAATCATTATAAATGACTAATTTAGTCGTATATTCATTTTATTTGTGTTCATTATTAATCAACATAAATTAATTTGTATGATTTTAAAACATGTCATACAATGTGCATGTTCATCTAATATGAAAACACAAAATCGCATATTTTAATTACAATACTAAACAACATCAAGTGCAACTATAAATAATTTCAACCACATAAATTATATTATATGAAATGTGAAAGTATTACAATATGAGTTTCCAACTTTATATTAGTTGGACTACAATTTACACATGAAATGATGTTTCATCACTTCAAAACATTATCGTTGTGTTGTCAAGGCATTGCAAGTGAATTCACCAACTTTGAAGACTTGATCATCAATCTTTATATGTGTGTGTTATGTGAGATATTGGCTCTAAGGGTATCACCAGACCAACTCTCCTCTTTTTTTTTGCATTTATCGCTCCAATGTTATTGCTCTTCTCTTTTTTCAATTCATGCTTCTTACTATCAATACTGATTTCATTTTCTGAAAACAAAAGAAAATACAATGCAGTGTAAGAAATGAAAGACAATGAACACTAGAATATAACATAAATTAGACTATAAATAGTTTATACAACATATACCTTAACATCAACAATGTCAAAGCGATTTTCCTTCAGCATCAATTTCTGCAAAATAAATGTCACGTTATTCTTTCCCATTTCTCAACATGCTACATACGATAAATTGAAAATCACATAAAACCAAGAGAAAACCCTTTTCTAACCAAAACAAACAAACAAACTGTGCCTCTAATAAAACTTCATTATAATATTAGCAAATGAAAAGAGAGCTAGTGGACCATTTGTGTTGTTTGACTTTGCCTATTTTTGTTATAAAGTGCTCGAGCTTGAGGAACCGACAAATGTGAGCACTAGCTAAAAACTAACCAACCATTCACTTGTCAACATGAGAGATCACAAATAAACCACAAAATTGATCAGGCATTAAAATTGTGAGCAGACTACCTTGAAATTTTCTTCTTGAGAAATACCTCAAAATCCCCTCGTTTCTAATAAGCTTCATGGCTATGTACCTCCATCCTTGATTTCCCTTGCTATATCTTGAATATAGGATATCCCTTCAACAACTAGTTTTGCGAGAATCCTACCAAGTAACTCAAGAGCCTTGGGCGCATCAGTAGTAGCATCCTCCAATGAAAATAGTACAATCTCCAACCTAGAAACATCAAAATTATATATAGTTATAATGTTGAAGAGTGTAACTAGGTAGCTCTTCATTATAATGACTATGTAATTATGTACTTATGTAAAGATGAAGTCAATAATAATAAAATGAATTTTTGGTTTACTTGCTTCATGGGTTTCATGAACAAGATTCTTAGCATAGGTCTATAGACTTCTTCTTGATGTCTATTAGGTACATAAGTGTAATTAAGAGTCATGTAAAAGGTGTGAAGAATACCCTCCAGGATGTTGCAGAAAAATGGCTTACAAACGTTCAAGATATGCCTATGAAGTCGGCCTAAAAACAAATGTTAAAGTCGACCTACTTAATGGTTATAAGGTCGGCTTAATTACTTGGCTAGAACTACTATATATAACCTACATATGCTGCGGTTAAGAGAACATATCTGTGGATGATACTGAGGTTATACAACATGCAAAAGAAGAAAGTTTTGTGCATTCTAATGAGGCAATACAACGTAAAGAAGGGAGCAAAGATTAAGTTAACGTATGGGGTAGAACACATTAAAAGAAATAACATATTTGCGGATCTATCTCTGAGGTACTGTGGATATTTAAGTAACAATTAAATTCAAGTCTGAAGTTAACAAAAGGTGGAAGAAAGAACAGGAATTACGTATTAGTTTGAAGGTATAACAAATCAGATCTAAGGACAAGATTTTCTACGTATAAGTCTGAAGGTGACAGCATTTGAAAGATAGAAAATACAAGAACAATTTTGATTGCCGACTTATCTAAAGGAAGAACTAAATGATACAACTTCCAAGGTAACTGAAGGACGTATTCTACAGAAGTAGCTAAAGGTTAGAAATTGCTGAAGTAACTGGAAGATTGAGATATTGACTAAAGGATATGATTAAGTTATCTCTGACGAAAGAATTGTAAAAGTCAAAAACCTCAAGGAAGGTAAATCAGAGATTTACCTTCCTAACTATATTGCAAAATACTCAGTTACAAGAAAGATCAATTTTGTCTCTACATTTGTATAAGCACTTTGATAATTGACTGATGAAGGATTAACTCAGCAAGCTCACAAGTAGTTATCAAGAAGAGAATTTGTATTAATCTATAGCCCTTAAATTCTCAACATGGTATCAAAACTATGGTTATGATAAAAGTAAGTTTGAAAGGACTCGAAACATTCTAAAAGGACCTATGTCAAAAGGGCTCAAAACATAGTAAGATAGTCCACTAATTAAGCTAGGTGCAAGTTCACAAGAAAGGTCAATCTCTGTCACTATGAAAAGAAGGATCTCGGTAACATCTCAATCTCAATGACATCACAGTGTTGATATTACCTCTGCCTCAATTCAGTACTACTCTTATAAGATTATTTCGATACCGCAGAAGTGAGGAGAATGAGTTATGAAGGTGTATTTACAGTTAAAGCTCGGTGTGACAAAAAGATATCAGTATAATCCGTATTAGAGTGAAGATATTCAGTGTTATAATCACAGGTCAACTACAGTCTCGGTATAATCAATCACATGATAAGTATGACACTACAATTTGGAACTACCACAGTAAAAAATCTATCACTATTTCGTGCTACCACAGTGAGAAAGGTCTCATTGGTTCGGTGCCATCACAGCTTGATGAGAAGTATGCCATTTCAATTTGATGGTATCACATAGGGTCTCACAAAAATGGTCAATAGAAGTCAGAGACATGTAGAGTGAATTATTTACAATCGAAGCACAAAATAAGGTCAAAACAGTAATATGTATACACAGTGAAATAGTACATTCGAGGATCTCGGAATAGCTACTTCCATTGAGTTTGAAAGAATCTGAATTCTTTCCTATGAAGTTGACAGTGCAAGAACCAACTAAAAGAAAGAACTAGTTTGAAGGTATAACAAATCAGATCTAAGGACAAGATTGTATACGTATAAGTCTGAAGGTGACAACGTTTGAAAGATAGCAAATACAATAAAAATTTTGATTGCAGACCTATCTAAAGGAAGAATTGAATGACACAACTTCCAAGGTAACTGAAGGACGTATTCCACAGAGGCAGCTAAAGGTTAGTAATTGCTGAAGTAACTGGAAGATTGAGATATTGACTAAAGGATATGATTAAGTTATATCTGAGGAAAGAATTGTAAAATTCAAAAACCTCAAGTAAGGAAGGTAAATCAGAGATTTACCATCCTAACTATATTGCAAAATACTCAGTTACAAGAAAGATCAATTTTGTCTCTACATTTGTATAAGCACTTTGATAATTGACTTAATGAAGGATTAACTCAGCAAGCTCACATGTAGTTATCAAGAAGAGAATTTGTATTAATCTATAGCCCTTAAATTCTCAACATGGTATCAGAGCTATGGTTATGATCAAAGGAAGTTTGAAAGGACTCGAAACATTCTAAAAGGACCTATGTCAAAAGGGCTCAAATCATAGTAAGACAATCCAATAATTAAGCTAGGTGCAAGATCACAAGAAAGGTCAATCTTTGTCACTATGAAAAGAGGGATCTCGGTAGCATCTCAATCTCAATGACATCACAGTGTTGAAATTACCTCTACCTCAATTCATTACTACTCTTATAATATTATTTCGATACCACAACAGTGAGGAGAATGAGTTATAAAGGTGTATTTACAGTTAAGGCTCGGTGTGAGAAAAAGATATTAGTATAATCCATATTACAGTGAAGATCTTCAGTGTTATAATCACAGGCCAACTACAGTCTTCGTATATTCAATCACATGATAAGTATGACACTACAATTTGGAACTACCACAGTAAAAAATCTATCACTGTTTCGCGCTACCACAGTGAGAAAGGTCTCACTAGTTCGGTGCCATCGTAGCTTGATGAGAAGTATGCCATTTCAGTTTGATGGTATCACATAGGGTCTCATAGAAATGGTCAACAGAAGTTAGAGACATGTACAGTGAAGTATTTACAATCAAAGCACAAAATAAGGTCAAAACAGTAATATGTATACACAGTGAAATAGTACATTCAAGGATCTCGGAATAGCTGCTTACATTGAGTTTGAAAGAATCTGAATTCTTTCCTATGAAGTTGACAGTGCAAGAACCAACTAAAAGAAATAACTAGTTTGAAGGTATAACAAATCAGATCTAAGGACAAGATTGTATACGTATAAGTCTGAAGGTGACAGTGTTTGAAAGATAGCAAATACAAGAACAGTTTTGATTGCAGACCTATCTAAAGGAAGAACTTAATGATACAACTTCCAAGGTAACTGAAGGATGTATTCTACAGAAGCAGCTAAAGGTTAGTAATTGCTGAAGTAACTGGAAGATTGAGATATTGACTAAAGGATATGATTAAGTTATCTCTGAGGAAAGAATTGTAAAAGTCAGAAACATTAAGTAAGGAAGGTAAATCAGAGATTTACCTTCCTAACTATATTGCAAAATACTCAGTTACAAGAAAGATCAATTTTGTCTCTACATTTGTATAAGCACTTTGATAATTGACTTGATGAATGTTAAATTTGGACAACTAGGTCCAAACTCCATGTTATGATGCTCAGATTAAGAGGCCAATATTTTTGTTGGATTCCTCTTTCGGAGAGGTGTAAAATCCATATATAATATGTCTTAATCCGATGAGCAGAACATTTATTTTGAATTTATTATTCTTAATAAATTATATGTGCAGGTCGGCCTTAAGGTTTCACACCCCCAGCAGATGTGTCACACGCCCCAATGATGGATATAAATACAGGCAAAGTTGGAGAGCATTTCAACACATCACAACTCACAACATCTTCTCTCATCTGATTTAGTACCAGCTCCTTGGAGGACGAGTTCAGCCACACGTGTGAAGGAGAAGAAGGACAAAACAGTACGGCTGAGTTGAAGGGCGATTTTTCTGCAGTTAGGGTTTTGCAGAAAGTTTGACCAGCGTTGACTTTGGTCAACGCATGGTCCAATTGGGCTGAAAACTTGTGGGAAGTTCGATTTTGGAAGGCCGTACTATTTGGCACAGAAATCGAGGTCAAAAGGTTGACCAATCTGCTGCTGCGTTGACTTTTTGCTTGCTGCCCTGCGTTGACTTTTTCAGGACAGCGTTGATTTTTTTGGAGTTGACTTGGTTTGACTCATTTACTGATTGGAGGACTGTTGTGACACATGCTGGGTTGGCTGACCAAGGAGACTTTGCTGGTTGAAGCATCCTGTTGACCGCCGTAACGAACCACCACATTTTTCCTGTTTCTGATTTGTCTTCTGTAAGATCCACTTATATGTTCTATCTACATTTTGCTTAACTATTTGTATGATTGTTGTGAGAAAAGTAAAATTGCTCCTAGCATAGAACATCTACAAAAATTTACATGGTATCATAGCTGAGGTGAAGACAAACTCTATCTTTAGCAATCATCACCGGAAGAAATGGGTTCCACTAGTCTTGAATTCAAGGAGAATGACAAGCTGACTGGAAGGGATGACTTCCATGCCTGGAAGATGATATTAGATCTCAAATTGGAAGATCATGATCTCTTGGATCATGTATCGGGGAAGATTCAAGAACCTCCATCCAATGCTACCGCTGTTGTTAGAAACAAGTATAAGAAGGGAGAAATCAGAGCAAAGCTGTTGATCAGGGAATCCATACATAAGAGTCTGGTTGCCTATATATCTGAACTAGGCACATCCAAGGAGATGTATGACAAATTGATCCTCATGTTCAAAGTAAACAATGTGAACCAAGTGCTATTCCTCAAGAACAAGTTGAAGAATATGAAGAAGGGCCGGGATGAGTCTATTCAAACTTTCTTTCTGAAATTGACCGAAACAAGGAACAATCTGCTAGCTATTGGGGAGACAATAGCTGATCGTGAGATGGTTCTCACCAAACTTGGAGGACTTCCATATGAATGGAAAGTATTCACAACTACCATTCTCAACAATAATACCATTCCTAACTTTGATGAGCTTCTGTCTAGATGTATGCAAGAAGAAACAAGGATGAAGGAATTCGATAATGACAGAAATGCTGCCTATGGTGCTCATACCCGAAAGAAGAACTCTGGTGGTTCTAAGGACAACGGAAGAACAAGGACTCAAGAGAAGAAGGGGAAATGTTTCACCTGCCATAGGCCTGGTCACTATGCTAGAGAATGCCCCTTCAAGAAGGATTCTCCCGATAGTGATGATAACAACAACAACCGAAGGAATGGGAATCGAAGAAATGACAAATCCAAAGGAAAGAGGAAGGCTCACTTTGGAGGAAACAAGCAACCTTCTAAAAGGTCCAGAAATACCAGGTATGAGGAGTCTAATGTTGTTGATAAAAGAAATGAGTATATTCTTGTATCTGCTCTCTCAGCTGCATCTCCGCCCGACACTATGGATGTCTGGCTAATCGATAGTGGTGCCTCAAGAGACATCACCGGATTCAAGGAAGCACTTTCTGACATGGTTGAAAGGGATACTAATCTAGAAATTATCCTTGGGGATAATTCCACTTATCTTGTGAAAGGGACAGGAACTGTGACCCTCCACTTGTCTCAAGGACAAGTCCTACGTTTGCAAGATGTACTCTATGTACCTAAATTGAAGAAGAACCTTGTGTCTGTATCTGCCATGGAAGACAAAGGATTTAATGTAACTTTCTCTAATGGAAAGGTGCTCATGTGGAAGGAGAGCTTCAAGGAAGCTATCTCAATTGGTTTTAGAGTTGGTACACTCTACCAGGTTGGAGGGAGTCCGTTGAGAGCTATGACTTGTGATACTATCCGTCAAACCGAACTATGGCACCGAAGATTTGGACACCTTCATTACAAGGCCCTTCCCGAAGCAAGGAAGGTGGTGACAGGGATGCCTGACTTTGGAAATAATCATGAAGGTGTATGTAAGGGCTGTGCTGAAGGAAGACATACAAGGGGACCTTTCCCCTCAAGTGTCACAAAGACATCTGATATATTGCAACTGGTCCATTCTGATCTATCTGGTATGTTGCCCGTGACATCCCTGGGGGATGTTCTTACTACATGACATTTACTGATGACTTCTCTCGCAAAACCTGGATATACTTCTTGAAGAAGAAGGATGAGGCTTTCATGTGGTTCCGTACCTTCAAAGCCTTCGTGGAAAATATGACCGGAAAGAAGATCAAGATTTTGAGGACTGACAATGGCACTGAATATGAGTCAAATGAGTTCAAAGACTTTTGTAGAGAAGCTGGCATTAAGAGGGAGACTACCACTGCATATACTCCTGAGCAGAATGGTGTTGCTGAACGCAAGAATAGGACTATTGTGGAAGCTGCCCGTGCCATGCTATGTGACCGGGGTCTACCAAAGTTTCTGTGGGGAGAAGCTGCAAATACTGCTGTGTACATTCAAAACCGATGCCCTCATTCCGCTTTGGACTCCAAAACTCCCGAAGAGGTTTTCTCTGGTAAGAAACCCGATGTCTCACATTTTAGAATTTTTGGATGTCCTGTCTATTTTCATGTGCCGAAAGAAAAGAGAAGTAAGCTGGATGCTACTGGGAAGAAAGGAATGTTTGTGGGCTACGGTGAGACTTCTAAGGCATATAGAGTCTATGTACCTGGTCAAAGGGAAGTAGAGATAAGCCATGATGTCACTTTTGACGAAGATGCTTCCCTGAAGAAAGTAGTAGATCTTCCTAGATCTGGAGAAAATCATGAAGAAAGACCTGGAAATCTGGAAGAACCCCAGGATGAGACTATGCCTGATATTGAAGGGCCAATGGACCCTATTGATCCACCCCCTTCGCTAGGAAAGAGACCATCATGGCTCAGGGACACCCTCGAAGATGCTGAGGGTCATGCTGCCCCAAGGGGGACATTCCGAGAAAGCAAGAAGTCATGTAGATACCAAGGGTATCTAGCTGCCATGAGTACTATTGTACAATCTGAACCTGGATCTTTTGAGGAAGCCGTAAAGCATCAAGTCTGGAAGGATGCTATGCACGAAGAATATGAGTCCATAATGAAGAATGATGTCTGGGATGTGGTTCCGAGACCAAAGGACAAATCTGTTGTCACCGCCAAATGGCTCTACAAGATCAAACATGGATCTGATAGGAGTGCTGAAAAGTTTAAGGCAAGGTTTGTTGCCCGTGGCTTCTCTCAAAAGGAAGGAATTGACTATGATGACATATTTGCACCTGTGGCACGATATACCACCATTCTATCAATCATAGCCCTTGCTGCTACGCAAGGATGGAGTCTTCATCAGATGGATGTCAAGACCGCTTTTCTGCATGGTGCAATAAAGGAAGAGGTGTATGTGGAACAACCTCTGGGATTTGAAGTTCGGGATCGAGACACTCATGTCTGCAGATTGAAGAAAGCCCTCTATGGGTTAAAGCAAGCACCCAGAGCTTGGTACGAGAGGATGGATAGTTACTTGATGAAGCTGGGCTTCACTCGAAGTAATGCTGATCCGAACCTTTACTTCAAGGTTGTGCGGGAGAAGCCTCTCATTCTAGTGCTGTATGTGGACGACCTCTTCCTGACAGGTGCTGACCCTCTCATTCATCAATGTAAGAGGGAGCTCGCTGCTGAGTTCGAGATGAAGGACCTAGGATTGATGCACTACTTCCTAGGCCTGGAGGTCTGGCAGAGACCTGGAGAAATTTTCCTTTCTCAAGGAAAATACATTGTGAAGCTTCTGGAAAGATTTGGTATGGTGGACTGTAAGTCCGTGTCGACACCGATGGAACTCAACTTTAAGAAGCTGAGTGGCAGCGCTGCTGGGCCTATCTTGGCCAATCCTACTGAGTATCGTCAACTCATAGGAGCTTTGATGTTCTTAGTGAACACTCGACCAGATATATGTTTTGCAGTGAACACTTTGAGTCAACAGATGGTTGAGCCTCATCATTTTCACTGGGTTGGTGCCAAGAATCTTTTGAGATATCTTCGGGGCACGATAAACCATGGGCTGAGATACACTGCCGGGAGTGTGATACTCCGTGGATATACTGATGCCGATTGGGCTTGCAGTGTGGTGGATCGTAAGAGCACATCTGGATGCTGCTTCAATCTTGGTTCTGCTTCAATCTCATGGATGAGCAGGAAGCAGAAGTCGGTGGCTTTGAGCACCGCGGAGGCCGAATACATTGCTACTAGTATGGCCTGTTGTGAAGCAGTTTGGTTGCGGAAGCTCTTTAGTGAGCTGTTTGGACATGTGTTAGATACCACTGTGATACTCTGTGATAATCAGAGTGGGATTCGTATGACTGAGAATCCTGTGTTCCACGACCGATCCAAGCATATTGATATCAGGTACCACTTTATCCGGGATATGGTACAGCGAGGCGCCATAAGGCTCGATCATATAGGAACTGATGAGCAGGTCGCGAATATTCTCACTAAGCCGCTAGGGAAGGTCAAGTTCCTAACCTTCCGTGAGAGTCTTGGTGTCGTGGAAAGACCCTATGATGTGGGTCCTGTTGGACGATGAGCTCTGGGAGCTCTGGGGGGCTTTGGGGATAGCTTCTCGGAGCTATAAGCACTCATAATGCTTCTGCCCCACCCTTGTGATTATTGAGCTGGTTCGCCTCTCATTTATATGTGCCCCGTATGCATCCTACCCATTGAGTTCAGGGCTCATGGGAAGTACCTCTCATTTGGCCAATGAGGTGGGAAAAGCTAGAGACTATTAGCAAAGACTGATGGACGCATCAAAGATTGCCGTACTCTCTATCTAGGATGGCACAGTCCAACCACTTGATCTGGGATCAAGTTTAGTGAGGTCTGGGACCTCTGCCTGACTTCGGGTCAGATGAACCAACTCTGGGTTGGTTGGATACTCTTTATGAGTTTGATAGAGGTTTCGAACCTCTGGACTAATTATGTCAGTCGGGGGATGATGTCTTTGTGACTGACCCACTTCTGTTCTGAAATAAAGAGGCCAGCAAAGCAAGTTACGGCGGGATGACGCACGATGTTTGATTGCACTGATGGATGGAGTTCTCCCTAGTTGAGAGGGAGTGTTAAATTTGGACAACTAGGTCAAAACTCCATGTTATGATGCTCAGATTAAGAGGCTAATATTTTTGTTGGATTCCTCTTTCGGAGAGGTGTAAAATCCATATATAATATGTCTTAATCCGATGAGCAGAACATTTATTTTGAATTTATTATTCTTAATAAATTATATGTGCAAGTCGGCCTTAAGGTTTCACACCCCCAGCAGATGTGTCACACGCCCCAATGATGGATATAAATACAGGCAAAGTTGGAGAGCATTTCAACACATCACAACTCACAACATCTTATCTCATCTGATTTAGTACGAGCTCCTTGGAGGACGAGTTCAGCCACACGTGTGAAGGAGAAGAAGGACAAAACAGTACGGCTGAGTTGAAGGGCGATTTTTCTGCAGTTAGGGTTTTGCAGAAAGTTTGACCAGCGTTGACTTTGGTCAACGCATGGTCCAATTGGGCTGAAAACTTGTGGGAAGTTCGATTTTGGAAGGCCGTACTATTTGGCATAGAAATCGAGGTCAAAGGGTTGACCAATCTGCTGCTGTGTTGACTTTTAGCTTGCTGCCCTGCGTTGACTTTTTCAGGACAGCGTTGACTTTTTTGGAGTTGACTTGGGTTGACTCGTTTGCTGATTGGAGGGCTGTTGTGACACATTCTGGGTTGGCTGACCAAGGGTCACTTTCTTGGTTAGAGAGCATCACATTGACTTGTATACGAACCACCACATTTTTCCTGTTTCTGATTTGTCTTCTGTAAGATCCACTTATATGTTCTATCTACATTTTGCTTAACTATTTGTATGATTGTTGTGAGAAAAGTAAAATTGCTCCTAGCATAGAACATCTACAAAAATTTACAATGAAGGATTAACTCAGTAAGCTCACAAGTAGTTATAAAGAAGAGAATTTGTATTAATCTATAACCCTTAAATTCTCAACATGGTATCAAAGCTATGGTTATGATCAAAGGCAGTTTGAAAGGGTTCGAAACATTCTAAAAGGACCTATGTCAAAAGGGCTCAAATCATAGTAAGACAGTCCAATAATTAAGCTAGGTGCAAGTTCACAAGAAAGGTCATTCTTTGTCACTATGAAAAGAAGGATCTCAGTAACATCTCAATCTCAATGACATCACAGTGTTGAAATTACCTCTGCCTCAATTCAGTACTACTCTTATAAGATTATTTCGATACCACAGCAGTGAGGAGAATGAGTTATAAAGGTGTATTTACAGTTAAGGCTCGGTGTGACAAAAATATATCAGTATAATCCATATTAGAGTGAAGATCTTCAGTGTTATAATCACAGGTCAACTACAGTCTCGGTATAATCAATCACATGATAAGAATGACACTACAATTTGGAACTACAACAATAAAAAATCTATCACTGTTTCGTGCTACCATAGTGAGAAAGGTCTCACTGGTTCGGTGCCATCACAGCTTGATGAGAAGTATGCCATTTCAGTTTGATGGTATCACATAGGGTCTCACAGAAATGGTCAACAAAAGTTAGTGACATGTACAGTGAAGTATTTACAATCGAAGCACAAAATAAGGTCAAAACAGTAATATGTATACACAGTGAAATAGTACATTAGAGGATCTCGGAATAGCTACTTACATTGAGTTTGAAAGAATCTGAATTCTTTCCTATGAAGTTGACAGTGCAAGAACCAACTAAAAGAAAGAACTAGTTTGAAGGTATAACAAATCAGATCTAAGGACAAGATTGTCTACGTATAAGTCTGAAGGTGACAGCGTTTGAAAGATAGCAAATACAAGAACAATTTTGATTGCAGACCTATCTAAAGGAAGAACTGAATGATACAACTTCCAAGGTAACTAAAGGACATATTCTACAGAAGCAGCTAAAGGTTAGTAATTGCTGAAGTAACTGGAAGATTGAGATATTGACTAAAGGATATGATAAAGTTATCTCTGAGGAAAGAATTGTAAAAGTCAGAAACCTCAAGTAAGGAAGGTAAATCAGAGATTTACCTTCCTAACTATATTGCAAAATACTCAGTTACAAGAAAGATCAATTTTGTCTCTACATTTGTATAAGCACTTTGATAATTGACTTGATGAAGGATTAACTCATCAAGCTCACAAGTAGTTATCAAGAAGAGAATTTGTATTAGTCTATAGCCCTTAAATTCTCAACATGGTATCATAGCTATGGTTATGATCAAAGGCAGTTTGAAAGGACTCGAAACATTCTAAAAGGACCTATGTCAAAAAGGCTCAAATCATAGTAATACAGTCCAATAATTAAACTGGGTACAAGTTCACAAGAAAGGTCAATCTTTTTCACTATGAAAAGAAGGATATCGATAACATCTCAATATCAATGACATCACAGTGTTGAAATTACCTATGCCTCAATTCAGTACTACTCCTATAATATTATTTCGATACCACAACAGTGAGGAGAATGAGTTATAAAGGTGTATTTACAGTTAAGGCTCGGTGTTGACAAAAATATATTAGTATAATCCGTATTACAGTGAAGATCTTCAGTGTTATAATCACAGGTCAACTACAATCGCGGCAATCAATCACATGATAAGTATGACACTACAATTTGGAACTACCATAGTAAAAAATCTATCACTGTTTCATGCTACCACAATGAGAAAGGTATCACGGGTGTTGTGCCATCATAGCTTGATGAGAAGTATGCCATTTCAGTTTGATGGTATCACATAGGGTCTCACAGAAATGGTCAACAGAATTCAGAGACATGTACAGTGAATTATTTACAATCGAAGCACAAAATAAGGTCAAAACAGTAATATGTATACACAGTGAAATAGTACATTCGAGGATCTCGGAATAGCTGCTTACATTGAGTTTGAAAGAATCTGAATTCTTTCCTATGAAGTTGACAGTGCAAGAACCAACTAAAAGAAAGAACTAGTTTGACGGTATAACAAATCAGATTTAAGGAAAAGATTGTCTACGTATAAGTCTGAAGGTGACAGCGTTTGAAAGATAGCAAATACAAGAACAGTTTTGATTGCAGACCTATCTAAAGGAAGAACTAAATGATACAACTTCCAAGGTAACTGAAGGACGTATTCTACAGAAGCAGCTAAAGGTTAGTAATTGCTGAAGTAACTAGAAGATTGAGATATTGACTAAAGGATATGATTAAGTTATCTCTGAGGAAAGAATTGTAAAAGTCAGAAACCTCAAGTAAGGAAGGTAAATCAGAGATTTACCTTCCTAACTATATTGCAAATTACTCAGTTACAAGAAAGATCAATTTTGTCTCTACATTTGTATAAGCACTTTTATAATTGACTTAATGAAGGATTAACTTAGCAAGCTCACAAGTAGTTATCAAGAAGGGAATTTGTATTAAT